>CAUJNA010000185.1:261119-301262 GCA_963377175.1 Effrenium voratum | reverse complement strand
CGCGCCGCCGCGGGCGAAGGCGCGGTGTACCTGGTGCGGCACGGGCAGTCCACCTGGAATCTGGCCGCTAAGCGCTGGGACCTCTGGACCATGTTCTCTCAGGCGAGCGGAGAGAACGGCTTGGAGTGAAGACTTCTCGAGAAAGCTTCCACCCCGGGCTCGAGTCCGAGCGTTGGATCCGGGCCTCTAGGGATTGGGAGAAGCTCATGGTGTCCTTTTTCTGGGTGAGTTTGGTTGGAAATAGATGGGTTCCGCTGGGTTTTGGGTTTCATGCTCCAGACACGATCTATTTTTCCAGGTTACGTCAAGAGGATTTTCCCATGGAATGACCCCAAGAGAAACCATCCTCTATGGTTTCCCTTTTATGGGAACCCCCGTCGGGGGATGAGGCGTTTTGGCTAGGGCCGTTGTTGTTTTTACTGGGGCAGTCTCGGCCCGAGCCCCTCCCAGTGGTGAGACTGGGTCGGCTAGACGCTCGGTGATTGCACTCATGGCCCCGTGCTCCTGGTTGGACAATGCCGTTCCCGGCGGCATCTTCACTGCTCATGGAGGGTGGCTTCGCCCTGGACCTCGTGCAGGCGCGGGTGCTCCACAACAGCCAGATCATGTGGCTGCCTGAGCACCTCTTTCGGGACTCCCACCTGGTGACGCTCTACAGCCTCAAGGTCACCTTCGTGCCGCGCCCCCCCTTGGGGAATCCGCGCCATCGCCCACATGGATTGGAACCCGCTGTTGCGAACAACGTCCTGCTAGAAAAATATCTGTGATGATGCTCGGCTTCCCATGTCAGCCATACTCTCGATCAGGAGATAGACAAGGACCAGAAAGTGCCCGGGCCTTCACCTTTTGGGCAACACTCAAGGCATGCTGGCTCATGCAATCATCAGCACTTATTCTTCAGTGTGTGGTCACAGTGGTATCATTTGCATGCGTTGCTTCGGCAGCGGCGGCTGGGTCTTCCATCACTTGCCCGCGTAGCACATCCGGGGTAGCATCAATGCGATCCCGCCACGGATGCTCCTCGATTTGCCCGTTCAAGTTCTTGTGCCTGACGCATGCGTTCTTCCTCGGTGATGTCACTCCAAGGTGCGCGAACCTTGGGCGGCGGGTCCGCCGCAGTCTCATGCGTATGCGATGCTGCAGGGAGTTCTTCCGGCGCATGCTCAGGTGTGGTAGGCAACGCAGGTGCCGGCGCTTTTGCAAGCGAGGCTGGAGGCGGCTTGCTCTTTGGCGGTTTCGGCGCGTCTGCTCGAAGATCGAGAAGATCAGTGGCATATGGCTGGTGATGCCTGATGCGAAGCAGGATGCGCGCTCCGTGTGATGCGGGCGCGGCAGAGTGTGCTGGTGACGATGCTTGCGAAGGGTTCATCAATGAATGCATGGATGACCTGCCGGAGGAACTCGGGATTGCTCCTGTTCTCCTCCAACAACTTCTCCAGGTTGTTGTCCATGATGCAAGGCGAGTGCATGCACGCTGGGAGGCAAGACGAGACTTTGCGCTGTAGCAGCAATGGCTGAGACACCCACAACAAAATGCACATGTCAGGTCTTGTGAACTGCGCATTTCACAATGAACATGCAGTGCAAAGTGCAGAAGGGCACTTGGCTGAGTCGCAGCATTGTGAATGCCCAGAGGTCAAGCCTGAGCTTGGCATTCCAATGCAGCAAAGAATATGCATGGCTTGCGGGACGCAAGTTAAACAGCGCATCTCCTTTCCGCACAAAAAATGTTGCAATGCGTTATGACGCCAGTGCAGGCCTGTCTCTGAACCGGAGCCCTTTGCGTCTCGGTCAGGTAGGGTACAGTCAGGTACCAGGCAGACACGCGGTAATTTACAAGCTCTGGCAGTGTATTAAAACTTGATGCAATATGGTGCACTGTGCCTGTGCGATGATGCCCGCGTCAGTCCGGAGGGGATTGAGGAGATGCCTGGTGCTCATGTGGTGCAGGACGGGGCAAGCAATGCGGCCATTCGTCGGCTAAGTCCGTCAATTCATGGCGCCTGTCCGACCACTGCAAAAAATGTGCACTGCGAGGCAAGTGCAACACACTGATGTATGCTTTTATGCTTTCCAACAACGCGATGCTGGAGCGGACGACCAAGGCAATGTCCAAGTATGCCTCCCATTCCTGGAGCAGTGCCAAGCTGGGTTCCATGTGTGCATGCGTGATTGGATCGAAATTTTGCATTCACAAGTAATGCGGAGAAGGGCTGAATGACTGCAAGGTATTTTCCTGCCATACGGTAGCCTGGCTCCGTTTGCGTTTTTCAAGCATGCCGTCCACATTGATCTGCGGGTCTATGCTCAAGTAGTCAATGAAAAAGGTTGTCAACGTATGCATGCGTGCGATACTGAACGTCATGTCGCGCACACCCAGGATGCACAATATGTCAAGCAAGAAATTGGCCAAATGTGCCATGCGGCTCATGCGTGCCAATCGGTCATTGTGTTCAGGGCGACGCAGCCAAATGCCCATCAAGGATGCGAACCCTTCTTGCATGGTTCGTGAGGGCGATGCATCGATGCGATGGTGCTGAGGAGGTGGCACTGTCTCGAGGTCTTCAATGGCGTCCAAGCCTGCGGACATGTTGCCGCGGGGAGCAAAACAACTCGCAAAATTGCAGGTTTTTTTTTGAGCCGCAAATCTGAATCGCGTCAGTTGCACGCAGGATGGGCAAGATGCACGTGCGCTTTGGGTGCTGGTGAGCTTAGGCCTGTGCTTGCGTAACGTTGGCGAAGAAGGACCTGGGCGAGGCAACACAGCTGCACAGGCTGGCACAGTTTAGAGAGCATGGCAGTACTCTTTTGCTGCAATGCGGGCATGAACAGTGGGTGCGATGCGCGCTTGGCTGTCTGCCATTAGAAAATTATGAAAGTGATAAAATCACTGAGCGAAGGCAAGCTGCGAATCCAGTAGGTATGCGATCACGCCGATGCACAGCGATGGCCTTGATCCACATGCGTATGCACACCACGGAGTAGTGTATCTCTCCCAGAAGGTACTCCACATCCAGGTAGCTTCGCGCCACCATGCGATGCAACGCGTCCAGGATGTTTTCGTCATCCATGATTTGATGCGTTGCCTGGACGTCGCCCGATCACTATCCTTGACCCCGACAACAGCACCTTCGCCCACTTGGATACCTCATTCACTACGAGCTATCTTTCTCAAGCTTGGCGCCTTCCACGCCGCTCACTTCAACAGGTCACTTTCTTTCCCCAGCACGACGACTTCACCTGGCACTATCGCCCTTGCCCACACACATTACCAGTCCATCCTCTTGGCCCACTTGGAGATCCTTGACCAACGTTTTGCGAGGAGCAGACCTTGGCCCAGCTCACTGACCTGCTTGTCAGCAAGGGAGTGCCCAGGGGGCGTGCGCCTGAACGAGCCCAACAATCTCTTTGCAAACTATCCCTTTCCGATGTCCACACCGCCTGGAACTCGAAGCGCCCTTGGGCATGGCCTGCCGTCAACTTTCAGTGGATTCGTCCTCTCCAGTCCCTGATGACCTTGACGTTTCCTGGCTGAGGATGTCCAACACGTTGCGTGCCCATCCTATGTTTGGCTGCTCAACACGACCCTTCCGGATGCCCGCCACAAGCTCAAGACTACCGATAAAGCGGTGTCCATCACGCGCTTCAACGATTGGTATGGCATCCCTTTCAACAAACAGTCCCGGCACGTGGACATCATGCCCTGCCACATTACCTGACTCAAAAGCCTGTCCAGCCGCCGGCTTGGACACCGACTTAGACTTGACCTTCCAACGTATGGGTTCCTGCCACGCCGAGAGACATGTCAGGCATGGCCCGTTTCAAGTTATGACCGAGCTTTGTGAACAACAAGAACGCCCACTACTCGGATACGTCAGTGACGCATGTACAGCATTCAACCATCTCCCTTGCCAACACGTCCAAGCACTCGCTCGCCATGCTGGGATGCCTGACTCCTTTGTCAAGGCGTGGCGTGAGCTGCTGGCCACTTCCGGGCCCGGGACTCCATCGCCAAGGCTGTGCTCTCCAACAGCGGCTACCCGGAAGGTTGTGCACTCAGCTGCGTCGCTCTTGATTACTGAAGCCCTCCACCGCTACCAGGCAGTTTATGCCCCGGCATTTGTCTGCATTTCTTTTGTTGCCAACATTGAGCAAGTCGCCCACTCTCTTGTGGCGACCATCTGACATCCATCATCACTCAGGAAACCTTCCTCACGCTCTTCCAGCTTGACATCGACAAGGCCAAGACTTATGCCTGGGCGCTCAACTCCAAGGATCGCCAAGCACACTACAACAGAACGCAACCTGCGCGCATCATGACCTCAGCAAACAAAAACGCACAGCCATTCACAACCAGATCCTTCTTCGCATCCGACCATCCTGGCAACAGCTTCGTGGCTCCAATATGCCGGCTCACTGCAAGCAACTTGTCGTCTACCAGGCTGCCTGACCCCAGCTTCTACCAGTTGTGGACCATCATCCAGCATTCTCAAGACGCCCTCAGTCCTGCATTTGTGGGTACACTGGCCATCTTGGTGGAAGATAGAACAGCCTCCGCTCCTCGATCATGACGACGTTCTCCTCAACCTGTGCCTCATCTCTGGCAACACCCTCTACCAACTGCTGGAAGATGCCTGGCATCAATTGCTTGCTCGCGGGGTGCAACATCGGAACGATTACGGAGGTCTGCGAGGTGTCAATCGCCGGCTTTGCCGTCGGACTGTTCGGTCACTCACGGCCTTGGAGGCAGCCAGAGGCAACACCTTGCGGGGGGCCTTCAACACGACTGCTCAGAAAACCCGCTTTGACAACCTCGTCACAGGTATGTGTTGTGGTGTCCCGGACACTGCTGAGCATTGTTGCCTTCACTGCACAGCTCTTCGGCACGTTCGTGGGCAACTCCTGAAGCGCGTCGGCTATCAAGGCCGCGCTGTTTGACATTCCCATCACTGGCGAATTTTCCCTGACGGCTCACGCAGTACGGGGTCGCTGCGGTTGGCTGGATGGGCGGCAATTCGCATGAGGAAGTGCGTTTGCAGGTTGGCCTCAAACGATCAACCGAGCCGAACTCACCAGTGTGGTTGCCGCGGCTCAGTGGATCCAAGGTCACCGGCTGCGTGTGGACGGACTTGTCCCATGTGGCCCGAGGAGCATGGCGTGAGGACCTTTAGCTTGTGCTTCGCTGTGTGCCACAGGACCTGCCTGGGCGGCCCTGGGCGGTTCTTTGTTCGACATGTCCTTGAACATCAAGATCAACTACAATGTGACAACCCAGTTGAATCCTGGACAGCTGACTGGAATGACCAAGCCGACCTCGCCGCTACACCGAACTCCGGCCTTTCAATCCAGCTGGCAGCGCTTTATCGAGCGGTTGAGCTCACCGTGAAAAAGACGCTGCTCGCGTTCCAGGACCTGCGGAAGCACTCCAACAACGTCAGCCAAGTCACGAAGAAGATGAGGATGAGGATCTGGCTACTGGGGCCGGCCCAATCGCGCAACGTGCTGCCGTAGCCGGCAACTGGCTTGAGCAGCTTCAGCATAGCTCTCAAGGGCATCAATTCGTTTTGAAGTGTGGGCTTGATTTCACAGCCAAAACTGTTGCATGGCTTTGTGCTGAGCATCAGAGTGCCGAAGCATATGCTCACCGCTTTTGGTTGGAGCTCGTTGTTGCTTTGCGTAACGAGGGGATTTCTTTTCCGGTATTGACTCCTTCCCAACAAGGAGAGATTTGGCAGACTCACGTGTCCAAACCACTGTTGCTAGTGATTTGCGGTTGGTTCGTGCTTTTTTTCCGCCTGTTCCCTTCGGTTTGTCACTTGGACATTGGAGAGGTCCGCGGACTCAATTTGAGCCGCGTTCGGATTGCCCCGCCTCAGGCAGGTCTTTCAATGCCCCTCAGCAGTAGGGTGCTCCGGCTTGTTGAAGCCTCGCTGTTTGCTTTTACAGCATCTCGGCCCGTTCGCGCAGCGAACGATTTGTGCCGGCCTCTTTAGAAAGGACTTGGCCCACCAGTGGCCTGCTTCGCCGTGCACGGGCCCAGAGCGAGTTCGAGCGTTTCTGGGTTGGTTGGTTGGTTGGTTGCTGATTTGATTTAGGGTGGGTTTAGGCTGGCTTAGGTCTTCATGAGGGCTGGGCGGGTTAGCTCCAGAACCAATCCTAAACGAGACCAAAACTCACGCAACCACATCCCTAAATCAACCCTTGGCGGGTGTCCATTTTTGAGAGTCCCTTTTTAGAAAAGCATGTTGGGTGAATGGCACCTCATTCCTTCCCCTCAGCTTCAGGTGGACCATCCGCTCACCGCCGAGGGTTTGAAGCAGGCCCAAGACCTGCGCGTCCGCATGAGAGAGGCAAGGCCCTCGATCGTGGAGGTTGGGTGTGGGTCAAAATTGAGCAGCAGGGTTTTGGTCCATTTTTCCATTTAGCAGGGATCGATTTGGGTACCTATTTTTGACCCACAGGTATTGGTGATACTGTGGATGGTTGCGACACCCTCTGGGGCACCACTTTGAAGCCATGGTTGAAACCATGTGTTTGTTGGTATTGACAGGGGAGTCGAATCATTCTAGCCTAGAATGGTGGTGCAGGATTTCGTCCACCCGCAGCAGGGAACGCCCTAAACGTGGGAAAGCAAAACACTTTGATTGACACACATCACCGCTGCGCGAACAAAAACGTTTCGGAAGACAACATGGCGTTTGTGACCCCAATTTTGAAGGATGATTGAGGTGCGGATTTCATGGTGGTTTGTTTGTCTTGATCCGTTTCGTTGGATCATACCTCCAAAACCTACACCTGGAAATCTCCAGAAGGGGAGTTGCAGTGGAGCCCCTTGGTTGACGAAGTTTCCCTGAGCCAACTGCCAAAGCAAAGAGTGACCTTTTCTCCATGGCCACTGCAGGTTCGGGGAATGAGACCCGCGCCAATTACATCTAGCTCTTCTTAACTAAGATGAAATGTGATGCCTCTCCAACCATAGACCTGCCTTGATCGCATCCCCAGTGGCCAGAAGTAAAGTTTCAGGGTGAACGTGGATGTCGGTGGCCAACTGCATCTTTTGGAAAGGGCTTGCCCAAACTCAGTCACACTACCCGTCAGCAGTGTGGAAGGTTGGTAGGACGACTCGGGCCCTATAAAGACGCCGTCTCTGGGCGTGCGGTTGCGCTGCCTGTGCTCTGCTGTGCCGTGCTCTGCTGTGTGCCGTGCCGTGCCGAGCTTGGGCGGGTAGGTGTTGGTGCTTGCGCCCGCGGGCGCGGACGCGCGACCATGCGTCCGCGCAAACACACGCCCGCGCGCACACACACACACAAAGCACAAACACAAGAACAAACACAAATACACACCCAAACGCAAACGCAAGCAGAAGCAGAACCAGAACCAGAAATAGAGACAGAAACAGAGACAGAAACACAAACACAAAAGCAAGCACAATCATAAGCACAAGCACAAGCACAAGCGTAAACACAAACACACACACACAGACAATCACACACACAAACGCAGAAACACACACAACCACGCAAGCGCACAAGCACAGACACAAGCACACAAGCACACAAGCACACAAGCACACAAGCACACAAGCACACAAGCACACAACCACAACCGCACAAAGACACAAAGACACAAGCGCACAAACTCAACCACACAAAGACACAAAGACACAAAGACACAAAGACACAAAGACACAAAGACACAAAGACACAAAGACACAAAGACACAAAGACACAAAGACACAAAGACACAAACACGCAAACACACACACACACAAACACACAAGCGCACAAACACAGACACACACACACACACACAAGTATCACAAACACAAAAACACAACACACAGACCACACAAGCGCACAAACGCAACACACCCAGACACACACACACATACAGCACACAAACACACACACACAGCCACAAACACACAACCACAGGCGCACACACACAACCAAACAAACACACAAGCGCACAAACACACAAACACATACACTTAAACACAGAAACACGACAAACACACACACAAACGCACAAACACACAAACACGCAAACACGCAACCACGCAAACACGCAAACACACAAACACACAAATACACAAACATACAAACACACGAAGTACAAAGACACGAAGACACAACGACATACACACACACACGCGCAAACACACAAACAAACACACAAACACGCAAACACACAAACGCACAAACACACAATCGCACAGCCATGCCAAGGCCTAAAGACACAAACGCACAAGCGCACAAGCACACAAACACACAAACGCACAAACACACACACACACACCACCACCCACCCACCCACGCACGCATGCGCACCTGCGCCGCGCCTGCGCTGCGGCCTGCGCTGCATGCCCACGCGCACGCTGCGCACACGCACACACCCTGCACACGCACACGCTTCACTAGCACACACACCGCACGCACCGCAACCGCACCCGCACCCGCACCCCACACCCACACCACACCCACACCCACACCACACCACACCCACACCCACACCCACACCCACACCCACACCCACATACGCCAACACCCTTACGCACACGCACCAGCCCTGCGCACGCCCTGCGCACACGCACGCACACGCCCACGCCACATACATGCCCATACGCCGCCCATGCATACGCCACCGCCACGCCCACCGCCGCACGCGGCGCGCGGCGCACGCGCAGCGCACCGCGCGCATTTTTTGCGCTGCATGTGAACAAGCGTGAACACAAACGTGAACACACAAACACACACACACAAACTTACACAAACAATAAACCCCTCAATTCACGCGCTCACACACACAAACACACAAACACACAAACACACAAACACACAAACACACAAACACACAAACACACAACCAGACAAACACACAAACACACACACACACAAACACACAAACACACAAGCGTACGAACACACGAACACACACACATGAACACAAACATGAACACAAACATGAACACAAACATGAACACAAACACACACACAAACTTACACAAACAAAGAACCCCCAAATTCACGCGTTCACACACACAAACGCCCAGATGACCACACACACACACACTCACAGGAACACGCCCACGCAGCACACACACACACACACGTGGACACACACTCAGACACCCGCACACCCGCACACACACACATACGCACAACCTCCCCCCCACCCCTCAGGTTGGAAATAGGGGCTCCAAATATGAACCTGCTACGTTCCGAATATGGATCTTTCCGATGAGGCGTGAATAGAGGTCGAAGACCAAACATGTATGTGAGCAGTGTTTGGTTCAATGGAAGCTTATGATGGTCAGGTCATTGATGTGGCGGCTGAGTTCCTCTTCAATCTCCAGCTCGTGGTTCTGTGAGCATCTGAGGTACATCATCTTGGGCGTCAACATTGAGGAAGTTCTGATGTTTTCTCTAGTTCCTTGTCTGTCTCTTCGTTCATCTTCCGCTGCTCATCCGGGCAGTGTCGCTTTCCGGAGCCGTGTCGTCGCCAGTTGCTCCATATGCGCCCGCGTAGGCGTATCTTGGCCGTCGGGGTGGATGGTAGGATCTGTCCTGCTCCTGGATCGAAATCTTGATCTTGATCGTAGTGGTTAAATGTGGATAGCAGGAGGCCTGAAATCTGCGAATGGCATGTCGGACATGTTGCCGAACAGGATTTACTCGGTTACGTCACGTCCACGAAGTGGTCTTCCTTTCTTGTCATGAGCCAATATGCTGCCCTTACCAACTTTATACCGAAACCAACTAACACGGAGGCAAACAAGCGTTAATCGATAAGTTGATGGTTTCACTCATGTGAGGCCGTTCCATAGACGCCCATTAACCTGACATCCTGTTTTCGGAAAACCTGCTCCGCTACCACAATTCAAATTGGAAATAGGGGGCTCCGAACATGAACCTGCTAGGTCCCAAATATCGATCTTTTCCGATGAGGTGCCAGGTGTAAATGTTGTAGGCAGTGTTTGGTTTCGAGCGGAAACCAATGAGTGCAAGTACCGGAACGCAGTAAGGAGGTGAAAGCGTTTTCACTCTAGCTCATGAGATCACCAGACCTTGAGCCAACGGCAATGGATAATCACACGCGAGTGGATCTTTGGAATCAACACAGAACAAGAAACCGGGCAACAAGCTTGCCGCCCGTCCGATTCGGTTGCTTGCCAGCACACACTCCTGCGTGCCAGCCCTCATGCGCGCGCAAAGGTAAACATGTACACCCACACAGACCCACACACTGCCACGCGCACACGCACTCGCACATTTACACGTGCGCGCGCATGCTCCCGTGCACAAATGCACGCACGCACGCGCAGACACACATACACACACACACACCAACATCCCCAACCAACCAACCAACCACCAGCACGCATGCGTGCGCGCCTACGCATGCTTGCAGGCACGTACGCGCGCACATATGTGCGCGCGCTCTCGCAGCACGCATGCAAGCGTGCGCAAGCGCGCAGATCATAATGCCGACTCTGCCACACGCGCGCTCAACCACGAACACTTGTGTCTACTCGCGAGAAAGAATGGTCGCACACTGAGGCACGGGCTGGAACACACATGTGTGTACACTTGAAACATACACGTGAATATGTGCGGAGCATGCGCGACGGACACACACACACACACATGTGCACATATGCGCTGACTGCGCGCACGCAAGCGCATGAGCGCGCAACTGAGTTGAAGAAGAGCATTGCATGTGGCTCCTCGAAAGCCGTTCTCGCGATCTCCACCCCGCGTCCTCTGAAAACACAGTTGTTTGTTTACCAGATTTCGTTTTATTTTGGCGCGTGGTGGCGGGTTTGCCAACCACAAGAGCGCCGGCGCGACGTCTCGTTGCAAATCGCAGGCGAAGTTTCTATCCGATGGCACGCGGGTCTTCTCCTCGCCGTTGGCGCGCGCAGTGGCCACAACCATCGCCGCTGTTGGCCTCGACAGGACGCCGCGGCGCAGACTGAGCCGATGAACGCTTCGCCACAGCTCAGTTTCAGTGTCAGTTGGATGGGGTCATGGTCGGCCCTGTGGTTGCACGGTTTTGCTTTTGGAGAAGATGAGAGGGGGGACCTGAAAATCCGCTTCTGCAGTGAGTGGATGCCTCTTTTTGGTCCAGTGCAATGCTGCGCCCTGTTCGGTTGTCATAGGCGCGCTACGTACAGTTGGGCTCCCTTTCAAATCTGCTCCTATTAGGGTTGCTGTTGACACATTCGTCCATCAATACAATCCAATCCGAATCCAATCCAATCCAATCCCATCCCATCCCATCCCATCCCATCCCATCCCATCCCATCCCACCCCACCCCACCCCACCCCATCCCATCCCATCCCATCCCATCCCATCCCATCCCATCCCATCCCATCCCATCCCATCCCATCCCATCCCATCCCACCCCATCCCATCCCATCCCATCCCATCCCATCCCATCCCATCCCATCCATCCACGAAAACACGAGGACGCCCCCTCCTGTGTTAGTTGATGGTTGTAGCTGTTTGGGAGTCCCCCTATGGGCCTGTGGGTTGGTTAAGCCCCCTATGGGTTGGCTTCGTGGAGGGGTTGCTTGTTGAAGGAGCATCGAGCTGCTGCCGGCGGCCCGGGAGATCGCGTGGCCCTGGTGCGGCCCCGACTCCATGGGCACGCACGGCAAAGCGGCGCTCATGGTAAAGGTGCTCCAAAGCCTCCAGGAACTCGGCGTCGCTTACTTTTGTTTGTTTGTTATATATATATAAATTTTAAAGCTTACTAAAAGAAAGAAAAGAAGCCACGTTTTTTTTGTTTTTCCATCATTTTACCTCCCCACCAGCAAGAACACTTTTTGTTGGAGGTCTAAGTCTGGTAAAGTAGAAAACACCCTGAGGGCCACTTGAGTTCTGAATCTGAAGGACTGATTTTCATTGCCCAGAGGCCGTGACAAGCGTGAAGCGGGCCTAGGATATCCGTATGCGCCGTTCAGAGTAAAGGTTGATTGCACCAGACAATGGCAACTGCGTGTGCTTATGCGATCGAACTGTAGTCGCGCTGACCTCCTCGAATGACCATGATTTTTCCCGAACGCATAGCGAAGGGTTCCCGTTGTTGAAGGGGCCGGTTTGCAAGATTTGTGGGAGTGCTTGGAATCTTGAAGTGCGAAATTCGTTGCGCCTGCGCGTGAATCGTTGCAAGTCGTTTTGCTATGCAGGCACAGTGTTTTGGAAGATCGCGTGTTCGCATTGCTGTGCATTTGCAGGTGTCTTGCTTGGCAGGAGCGTGCGAGGGTTTGCGCGAGTGTCAGATTCGTTGGCCCTGTCGCACAATAGGTTCCTTTTGGGCAGCTTGAAGTTTGTCAAAGTCGGTCGATATTTTTCTGGCGCCATCGTCCCGCGCTAATTTTGGATGCGCGTCGTAAGCTGAGCAGTTGCGCTCTCAGCAATACTGGAGACCGCCTTCATGTACTCGAGAGTGGTCCTGGGTTTCAGTGGAGAGTCTGTGAGCTGCATCTCGTTGACCGAGTCGCAGAAGTGCCGGAGCCTCTTTCAGTTTGCCCCGTATTTGACTGACACGGTTTTGACATCATCGGCTGCCAAACGATCATCAGCCTCCAGTGCCTCTGCCGGCTCACACTAACTCGGCAAGTCCTCCTTCAGGCGATGAATCAGGCAAGGTCGAGTGTGACCTCGTGAATCTGTGATTGACATAAGGAGGCCACCCCACCCCACTTGTCATCCACGGGATGCCTAGGAGGAGGCACAACCCGCTCTCCAATCTTCTTTCGTTCCAGCGCCCATAGAATGGATTTCGTGACCGACGCACCACCCAGGAGGGTCTGGAGTTCGGCGCTTTGGAGCTTGTTGTTTGAATTGTGTGGCGATTGGTAGAACGATGGCAAGATGCATGAAATAAAGAAAAGAGAAGGCTCGCCAAGAAGGCAAGCCAAGAGAGTAGCAGAGAAGACGCGCAAAGAAAGCAAGCAAGGAAGCGGGAGGACAGCAAGCAAGAAAGACGTGCAAACACAGCAAGCAAAAGCAAGCAGCGAAGAAGGAGTGGAAGGAAAGCAAGCAATGAAAGGGCGCAAACAAAACGCGCAAAGAAGCCTGGCAAGGAAAGCCGCAGAAAACACGTGGCAAGAAAACAGGCCAAGAAGGCGCGCCCAAAAGCTAGCAAAGAACACTTGCAAAAAAGCAAGCAGAGGAAACACAGGAACAGACGTGCAAAAGGAAAGGAGGCTTGCAGAGAAAGCACACGAGCAAAGCGGGCAAAGAAAGCACACAAAGGAAGGGAGCAAAGAAAGCAGACACAGATGCAGAAAGAAAACAAAACAAAGAAAGTAGCAGAGCAGAGGTGCAAGACAAGAGTAACAAACGAAAAACGAATGGAAAGCAAGCAAAGAATACTTGCAAAGAAAGTAAGCAAAGAAAGCAGCAAAGAAGACGCGCAAGGAGACGCGCAAGGAGAAGCAAGGAAGACTGCTGAAGACAAGCAAGTGAAACTGGAACAAACGTAAGACACCGCAAAAGGAAAAACTGGGCAGGTGGCCGAATTATGAGAGTTGGTTCTGTTTCTTGTTGGTTCTCACTCAACCTTGAAGCTGGGACGAACAGCTTGCATTCGAGTTCGTGGCTTCTATCAGGTTGTTTTGGTTGTCCTATTTGCGTCGCGGTTGTCCTCAAACTGCTGCTTTGCGAGGATGACACACTTCAAGACCAGGCAACTTGGCAAAGGAGGCAGAGACCCGCTCGGAAGGTGGTTATATTTTCGGAAGGATCAACAACGGCAGGCATTTTGATTTGGGGCTTGAGGAACGTGTCCGCACGCAGTGTGGCGCTCGGACTTTTGCCTCGAGGAAACTAAAGAGTTTCAACGCACGTTGAATAGCCCCAGTTCTATTTTGTTGGTTTCTGGAGCTGGGGTAATGATTGATAGGGATAGTTGGGGGCATTGGTGGCATTGGTATTTGATTGTTAGAGGCAAAGCTCTTGGATTTGTGAAAGACGGATTACAGCGAAAACATTTGCCAAGCTTTCATCGATCAATAACCAAAGTTAGGGGATCGAAGACGATCAGATACGTTCTAGTCTTAATCATAAACTAGGTCAATAGGTCGTTTATTGCACGACTCCTTCATCACCTTGCGATAAATCCACAATCTTTGGGTTCCGCAGCAGGGCACCAGGGGTGGAGCCGGCTGAATTTGACTCACGGGGAAAGGTACCAGGTTCAGACAGGATTGACAGATCGATAGCTTTTTGTTGATTCTATGGCCCGCTCCCCTGCCGTCCATGTGTCGAATGGTTGTTTTAGCGAACGGAAACAATTCCCTGAGCGTCCACTTGGCTACTTAAGGAGATGATGACCTAGTAGAAGCTCGCCATCGGCCACGAACATTTAATGGGGAATAGCCTCACGCACGGACCACAATTTCCCCCGAAGCCGTTGAACCCTCGACTTCACAGCCTCACCTGGGTCCACAGACCTGAGAAATGGATTTGGCTCTGAAGCAGAGCCTGAGGACCTGATGCCTTTGGCGGACTGCCCAAAGTCGCCCTTTTCGAAGCTGTCAGCCTGCATAAAGGGTGCGACCACGTTCTTAGCAACTTGGGTATGAAACTCAAGATTTCTTTTGTGTGGAGTGCGACCGTCTCACTGCGCCAAAGGAGCCTCCTACCAAGTGTTGCGATGTTTTTTTTTTTTTTAATTAGAACTCCAGGCAATTGACTTGGGTTAATACCATGCAGGGTTGTTCCTGCAACGAGTCCATGTGATTTGACGCCTTTCTTGAAACACTTTGGGGCTCCCCCTTTGACCAAGACATGTATGGATGTTTTGTGCTCCAGTCCCGCGCCCGAACAGCACCTCACTGGATCCACCTGGATCCCCCCCCCAACGGCCGTCGAGCCGTCGAGCGCGGGCGTTCAGGCCTTGGATCTGGTGGACGCCTCCCGCCTTGCGGGGAAGTGGAGCGGCCGGGAATCTAAGCAGGAGATGCATGCCAGGCGGGGCTTTTTGTCTGGGGAGTCAGAGATGTTCGTGTTATCAGGGTTGTGGGATCACTCGGGGTTTCTCCCCGCTTCTGTGATACAAGGGAATCCCCCTTTGTATGAAGAAAATAATCTTTGGGAAGCCCTTTCTGTTGTATCACAGAAGTGGTCATTCCCCACAGCCCTGTTCGTGCTCGTTTGGATTCCTCGTGATTTGGCAGGTGAAAGAAGGGTAATTAACCCCCAAATGGGTTGCCCGATCGGTGAATGGAAGCAAGGACGATTAATCCTGCGGTCTAATGCTTTGGAGGTACAAAGAACTGCTGGGCGCTTGTGAAGGCATGGAGCCTGCCACACACACACACAAATGACACCGCATTCTCAAGGTGCCATTTGATTTTTTGGCGCTTTGCTGCAATGATGATAGTAGAGCATGTTTGCATCACTGTTAGTTCGGCGCCGAGCTTCGCTCATTTCCAGGCCCGCAAAACCCCAGCGAGGGTTCCTCTGAAGCTGTGCTCGAGTTTGTTTCCCCCAGATGTTGCGGCTGGCTCCCAGAGGCTGCTTCCCAGACGGTAACTGCACACTCGGAAGTGGAAACGGGTCCATGGCACCCTCGGGAGGATTCTGGCCCTCCGAATGCAAGCCGAGGGGTCAATACGTTTTTTTACAGCACATACAAGCAGCCGCTCTGGCAATAGCTTTCTTTCTTGTGTTGAATGGATGCGCCTTGAGGTATGGTTCCTCTCTTTGAGTTTCTATGAAAAGACAAACATTAGAAACGCAAACCCGAGAATGGATATTCCATATCCCCTGTTTGTTTGTATTTTGGGGAGATCTGTGGAAATGATTTGGCTTGCCTTGTCAAAACACGATTCCTCAGGGTGCGAATGAACTTTTGGACGTTTGCACAACGATCAAATTGCCGGTTGATGGCTACTTTGGAGTGCGACCTACTGTGGATGGACGAAATTCTGCAAAACCTAAGAAACTCCGGAATGAAGATTCCCCTGTAAATACCAACCAACAATAGTTTCCCATGGCTTCCAAGTGGTGCCTAAGAGGATTCGCCACCCTCCACAGTTTTCATGGTCCTCAAAGAACCAGTGGTTTGAAGCGCCCAGTGCCCGCAACTTTCCGGCGCGGAAAAGTGCCTCTCTCCGTGCTTGGCTTCCTGGAAGCCCTGTTTCGGGATATTTTTTCACGGATTTTGGGGCCGGTGATCCATGACCGGTGCCCCCAGGTTTTTTTTTCTCCCTCCTTGGAACCCGCACGGGTCGCAGGCTGCGATTGCTGCTCAGCCTGGTACGACCAGCGCCTCGGGGGACGATGTTTTGGGGTGAACGTTTTTCTTCTTCTCTTTTTCTTCTTCTGCTTGCGGGCATGTTGGATCCCCCATTGCACCAACCATTGCTTTCCTTCGAAAGTCCTCGGTCTTGCGGCAAACATCAGCCGGTCATGCTCGACAGGCATTAGTGGAATTGTCGGATGTTCCTTGGAGAGACTAGATCTCAGCGGCCAGAACATTGTCCTATTCGTAGGAGGATTTGTCTCCTGACGCCGCCCTGGACCTCAAACTCGAACTCCCACCCTCGAACTCAGAATTAACATCGGAGCTCATCCCCGCTCAATAAGAAGCATATTGGATTGAACTCGAGATCGAACCTGAACTCGGACCAAAGCAATCGAGCCCCTTTACGGGTTGCGCGCTGTATTGGTGACTCTATCAGGCAGTCCGCCCTTCACGAGCTCGGGATGCAGCAGCCACTCGTCACGTAGCGTAGTTCTGAGCTCTATGTTTTAGCAAGATATTTCGAGTGGTACACACGGTCCCGGACTCTTGTGGGCCGCTGAAGTGTGCGCACATCATGGTGCCAGGAAGGGTGTTTCCAGATGATAGGAGCAGAACGTGCTTCCAGGGTAGGTTTGAAACACCGAACACCTTCCCAGCTTGCCGCAACCAGGAACAGCTTCAAATCTCTTTCTGGGACAGTCCATGCTGACTCGGGCGTAGCAGATTTGCCACAGCTCAGACTCGAAGGATGGAAGACACTGGCAGAACAGCGTGCTGGTTTGCCACAGCCTGCTGATTCAGCGCTTGTTCAAGGACAGCACTTCCCTACATGGGTGTGGGTCAAAATTCAACCACCAGGGGACCGCAGGTTTTGGTCCATGTTGCCACTTTCCAGGGTTACCTTTTGGGGTTACCCAATTTCTGACCAGCCACATGCACGTCCTTCTCGGTTTGCTTAGAAAGGCCACCGGTCTCCACGGGTTTGGATTGGCTTCTCCTACGGTTCGGCGTCCAGCCGGGCTGCAGGAACTGAAGCTCACGTCATGGCTCGAGCGACACCCGCTGTGCTCAAGGAGTTTTTTCTTTTCTGGCTGGATTGTTTGTTGCTCCCGGCAAGCAGGCATGACATTCAAGAAAGAACAGAAAGAGAGGAGAGACAAGAGGCAGGCAAGAAAGCACACAAGAAAGCAAGCAAGAAAGCAAGAAAGCAAGAAAGAAAGCAATCACCCACTCTAAACCTGCCCTAAACCAACCCGAAACCTACCCGAAGCACACCTAAACCCACCCTAGACCCCAAAAGAAACCCTTTCGCAAACGCGGGAAGACACAATCCCAAAAAACCGCCCCGCCCATCTGCCCATGATTATTTCTTCAATTGGCGATTTCTTGCTAGTAAGGTCGATGAACGATCATGCGAATCGGAATTTCCCAGATTTGTGTGTGCCTTCTTCAGGGCATCCTTGGGATGGTTGTAAAGGGAAAGCCGAAGGACAAACACCCGTCTTGGAGATTCCCCAATGAGACAAACCCATATGTATATATGGGACACTTTGTTTAAGAGTTGCTTGGGGCTGCAACAAATACGTCTTTGGAGGCTACGGAAGGGTTTCGGGGAGGGTGTGTGTGTGTGTGTGTGTGTGTGTGTGTGTGTGTGTGTGTGTGTGTGTGTGTGTGTGTGTGTGTGTGTGTGTGTGTGCGTGCGTGCGTGCGTGCGTGCGTGTGCGTGCGTGCGTGCGTGCGTGTGTGTGTGTGTGTGTGTGTGTGTGTGTGTGTGTGTGTGTGTGTGTGTGTGTGTGTGTGTGTGTATGTGTGTGGGGTGGGTGTCTCAGTTATGTCATGTTACGTCGTCTTGGCCCCCAACACCAGAGTGCTGCCATATTTGTTTCTTGTTTGACATCAATATCTTTTACACATTGCAGCAGGGTTGGAAGTGGTGTTTGACCTGCGTTCAACTCTCAATCAGATCACAGCAGTATACATATAGATCTATATCTCTATATATATATATATATGTATATACACGTGGAAAACCATGTACCAGGATCTTTCTTGTTATCCATATGTGCGTATGTACCAACATACAAACTATATATATATACATACACATACATACACATATGTATATGTGTATATACACATCTATGTATATATATATATACACACACACATCTGAAACATTTCTTCCCATTCCTGGTTCGCGACACCGAGTTCTTTATCGCCATCCGAAGCGATCGCAGGACTTTGCTTCCGAGGCCTTGCAGAAGGCGTGGAGCGAGCCGGCGCTTCGAACGATCGCCGGAGTTTTTCTTCGAGTCGAGAGATCTTGGCTTGTGGCCCTTTTCTCTTGGAGGGTCTCCTCGTTTTTTGGGCGCCTTGTTGAAAGGGGCATGTCAGAAGAGGGGTGTTTTCAGTTTTTGCTTGGGGGCGGGGGGGCCTGAAGGTCGCAAGACACAGCCGGTGGCGGCTCGTTTGGGTTTTGCTCGTGCCACTTTCTGGCGATTCTTGGCCTCGGCTCCCTCGATCACGGCGCTTGGGTGGTTTCAAGGCCCTGGCAAGATCAACCAACTTGCTGCCATGAGCTTTAGGGAACCCCGGCCCAAAGTTCAACTTGCTGCCAAAGGTGTGGCAGCCTGGAACCTATGGGACCCAAAAACCAGAGAATGATGCCACTTCGGGGATCCCTGACTAGAATTCATTCGGGGCCGGAACCGGAGGAGCGGGATCCGGATCCGGATCCCGCTCGGTCCTGTCCCAAGTTTTTTGGGTTCTTGGGACAGGGCTCCTTACGAGGAATCCATTTTGCCATACCATTTGAAACATGCTGAACACTTTTTTTCAACACCGAAAATTTTAGTTGGGCGCCAGAAAGCAAGTTGCAAGCAATGTTCTTTGGTGTTTTTCATGCCGGATCCCTCAGGAGAGCCCGGAGCTGCTTCTCCGGCTTCGAGCGCGGAAGCTGCAGAACTGCGGCGCCCCGGCGATCCGATCCGCCAGTCCACCATTGGGGGCCTGGCAGTGGGGCCTTGATGGCTGGGTGAATCCGGGTACATGAGAATTTAGAGGCATCTCCGCAGAAAATGGGGGGGGGGGGGGGGAAGAACAACGGTCCAACGGCCCACCCCGAAAAACACCAGACCTTTTTGTGAATCATAAGAACTTCACACGACCTTTGTGAACCCAAAGGGTGGGTTTATGTGGGGAAAATTGCCCAATCGCCTGATTTCAGGTTGGTATTATCCCAGAAAGATGCGATTGGACTTTTTTTGGGCTTTGACGGCTGACGGCTTGAGGCGCGCCCGAAGGGGCCTGGGTGGGTTGAAAGGTAGTTTTCGGGTTTCGGAATGCGAGAGAGGGATGCAGGAAGCAACAGGAAGGGAAAGATAGGCTATGTCTGTGGGTGCTAGAGAATCGTCAAGCTTTGATGGTGCAAACAAACTGTCACAAGCTGTGTGCTGTCTCTAGTTTTTTGGAAATCACTGTGGGACATCGGGAAAGAAGTTGAAGGAAAGGATGTGGCATTGAAGAGAGGTGGCAAGCACTGATTTTCAGCTAGGCTTGCTTGTGTGGGTGCGCATGACCCCCAATTTGTCGACGCGTCTTAAACGTTCGGAGGATTGGGCGCCCGCAGCGCGACTTTCCCACAGAGATACCGCGACTGACAACTTGCCTTCCAAGACTGTTATTATGCTGAAGACGGCTACTACTTCTCCCACCACTATATACTCCTACTACTGTTGCTACTACTACAACGGCGCATTTGCCGCCACTACTGCCTACCGCCGTCGCAGTGCTTTTTTTTTTTGTTTTCCCCGAATTTGTCATGAATGAATGCTTCCATGGTTAGTGTTATTCTTTGGCAATGAAGATGATTGCCGTTGCCGGCGCAGCTGCCTGTTCTAGGGCTGTTTTCATCGCAGCTTCCACCGCCACGACTAGTAATAAGAGTGTTTTTAAATTATACTTCCTATTCGTTACAGCTGCCATGACAACGACTGCTACTACTGCTACTGCTACCCACTATATACTACTACTACTAATACTACTAATACTACTACTGCTACTATTACTACTAGTACTTGTACTACTCCTCCCCCTACTACTATTATTATTACTACTACTACTACTACTACTACTACTACTACTACTCCCCCTCCTACTACTACTACTACTTCTTTTACTTCTGCTTCTACCACCAACACCACCACCAGCACCACCACCACCACCACCACCACGACTACTACTACTACTACTACTACTACTACTTCTACCACTACTACTACTACTACTACTACTGCTGCTGCTGCAGCTGCTGCTACTACTACTTGTACTACTGCCACCACCACCACCACCACCACTGCTGCTACTTCTACTACTTCCACTACTTCTCCACTTCCTCTACTTCTACTACTTCTACCACTTTTGCCACTTTGACCACTTTTGCTACTTCTACTTTCGAAGCATTGCCAGGTGTGCAATTATCGCCGCTGCCACTAGTAACTACAGAACACCTGCTTCACCCCTCAGACTTGAGACAGACGAACTGCGGACAGGTGTTGCCAAGATCTTGCTAGACACGGACAATCTCATCAGCCATGCTGACCTCGTGTTTGGCACAAAGCTGGTGTGAGACTCGCCCGACAGTGATCAGCATCGAGCGCAGCCACGCGCCAAGATGCGCAGAAATCTGTAGCTTTTGTACATGTGGGTATGGGTCAAAATTAACCACTAAAGGGATCGCAGGTTTTAGTCCTTGTTTCCATCTACCAGGGCAGCCCATTTTGGGGCTACCCCTTTTTTGACCCATGGGCTTAAATCTTGAGCCTCTCAGTCTCCAATGTGGCGGGTGAAAAGAGCGAGCCAAGTGCATCCAATTGCGATCATCTCGTCGGCTTGGAGCTGAACTCGTTGCGATGCATCTTTTTTTTGTGGAAACGGAACTTTCCTCCGTGCGGAACACACCAAAGCTGGGACCTGTGGGCTCTTGAAAAGGTTCAGGAGTCAAAAGGGTCGTTATTTTTTTATGTGTCTTTTTTGGTGGGTTGGTAGCATGGACAATTGGTCTCGAGCTGTGTCACACATTTTCATGTTCACTTTGTCCATCAGCTCCCATGGTTTGCCTTAAACCTTTCCGCCGTGGTTGCTTTTGTTTTGCCGGCCCTGTAGAGAGCCCTCTGCAGCTTGGAGGCGGTCGAACAAATTGTTTCGGCGGAGAAGTGATCAAGCGACTCCGCTGTGCGCCTTTCCGCTCGAGATGTTTGCGAGGCAAGGGATCAAGCAGGCCTTCGAGGAGGTGGTCTTCAAGATCCTGGACACGCCTTCTTTGCTTCAGAGCGCCCCCGCCACGGTTGTTTGACTGGCCGGGGTCTGGCGAAATTTGTTTTTGGAAGGTGTTCCCCAGAACATCTAAGTAAAAGGAAGGCGATGATTCTTTCTTGGCCTGCCTTTTTTGTGCGGCAAAAGCAAAAGTAAAGGAAGGCGCCCTTGTGAAAGTTGGCCGATGCTTTTACTGGAGTTGTATGGGGCTTCGCGTCTTGAAACCCCCAACTGTTGAGTTTTCTCTGCTCTGTCCTTTGCTCCTGTTGCTGCGCTGCACCGTTGAGGCTAAAAATCAGCACAGCGCAGGAGGTTTGAGCTGTGCGGGGTAAATACCGTGTGCGCCGGCAAAAAGAAGAGAACACCCCGTGTTTGCCGAGAAAACGCGCGTGGGGTCCCGAAGGCTCCAGGTGCGCACCGGTTTTGACGGCTGATTTGTTTCACTTGCGGCCGGGGATCTGATGTCTCGGGCTCATTGGCCTGGGATCTGTGCAGGTTCTGTGTGGGGACAAGCTGGTCATGCGTCCGGGAGATGCGATTGCCACCCACGTGGAGCGTTGCCGCGCATGCTGAAGTCTGTGCGCGTGTCGGGTGATGCCGGAGCCACGCTGGCAAGCTTCGGTACGCGCAGTCGAAAAAGAATAATTATGCCGGCCCTTGCTTCTGCCCTGTCCAATTGGAATGTGCTTTCCGGCAAGTAGCAGCAGGCATTTTCAAAGATGTGATACCTGACCTTGTGGACTCTTTGCAGGAAGGCATGCAGCACAGGTTCCGCAGTGCGTTTGTAGCGTAAGGTGTTCAGCGCTGGTTTCCCCGCGCTCTTTGTCTAGTCAAGCAGAGCGTTGCGCGATATCGCCAGGCTGCAAGCCAAAAAAGGGGTTAGCCCCTAGACCCTTGTCGCTGGACCTTCCGGGTGTGGCTGTTCCGAGCGGCAAGCGACCACACCTTTGCGGGAAGTGAGAAGTATGGCCGCCAGGGGGCAAATATTGCTTTGTCTGAACATGGTCTTGTTTTCATCTGGGCAAATCGAACAGGAGCCCTGGCTGGCAACAATGCCCTCTGCAAAGCTCCAGGAAACGGGGGAGGCGCTCGCTGGTCGTTTTTGCAAGCCGAAGACCTTTGTGCAGCAGTTTGACTCGTCACAAAGTCTGGAACTTGTTTCTTGCGGTGGTTTCTCAAGCTCTGCGCACGCATCTCCGTGTCGCTTCAGAAACGCCGCCGCGGGGTTCTCCGCTGCCGGCGTTTCTGCGTTTGCGCCTTGGGGCCCTCTTTGTGAAGCTGAATAGCGCCAGGGTCATGCTAGCCGGGCACTGTGCAGAGATGCAGAAGCCACAAAGCTGTCTAATGGGTGTGGCTCAAAATTAACCAGGAGGGGTTACGCAGGTTTTGGTCCATGTTTCCACTTACCAGGGTTCCATTTTTGGTACCGGTTTTTTGAGCCACAGCCAGTTGGGGGCAAGAACCGGGCCCTCATTCTATGTGGGGCAAGAACCCGGTTTTCCAGGCACACAGCCCTTGGGAAACCGGCAAGTGGACGCCGCGCGCCAGGCTGGGCGGGGGGGTTCCTCATTTTTCTGGTTCAAAGTCAGCCCAACCGAAGGTCGCTTCAAGACCCGAAGGATCTGGGGTCCCTTCAAAGGTTACAACCAACCCGCAAAACGAAAAAGGAAAGCCATCCATGTCCTCTTTCGTTAAGGGCCAGGGAGTTGTGTTTGGAGGCTTCCCTTTGAGTTTTGTGAAGGGGAGCGACCGGGCGCCGAAATGGATTTCGGGGGCTCCATGTGGCCCATTTTTGGCTTTTCGGTCACCCAGTTTAGAACCGATTTTAGTAGTGGTTGGATTGAATCGGATGTTCACCGCGGGAACGATGTGGGTTTTGAAAAGCCCATGGCCATGTCCCAGTTGCGGAATTTTTTTGACACTTCAGATCCGGGGCTGCGATTTGCACCACCCATTTTAGAACCTATTTTAGTGGGAATGGAAAAGGGATTAATGAATGCCTGTCCCCCACCCCCTACCCCCCCCTCTTTAAGGTAGTTGGGTCCTATCCCTGGGGCGGTTAGGAAGTGGATGTATCAGCATTTTCCCCAAGACTTCCTGAGCTGAATCAAAGAGACCCCATGATTTGATCCGAGATTCGATCTGCGTTACTTTGCCAAAGTCCCCCTAGGGAAATCATTTGAGATTCGAATTGCTTTTTCTGAAAGTGCTGCGTTTTGCTAAGCTTTCCGCAAACATGCTTCCCCTTAAGGCTTCCCTAAGGCTTCCCTAAGGCTTCCCTAAGGCTTCCCTAAGGCTTCCCTAAGGCTTCCTTAAGGCTTCCCTAAGGCTTTCCTGAGGCTTCCCTAAGGCTTCTTTAAGGGTCCCTTCCCAACCTAATTTGCAGGTTTGGGCGGTATTTCTTGTCCAATCAGCTTTTCACAGTTCCCCAAGAGGCTCCCCAGTGTTCCCGCCATGGGCAGGGCGAGTGTCAGGCCAAGCTTCCCAAGGCTTCCCCAAGGCTTCCCCAAGGCTTCCCCAAGGCTTCCCCAAGGCTTCCGCAAGGCTTCCGCACTTCCTAAGCCTCCCACACTTCCCCTGCAAGAGAAGCCCTTTAAGCTTAAAGCGGGGGGGGTGGGTAACGGGGGGGGGGGGGGTACGGGCTCCAAAATCCGATTTGGGTGTGGCTCAAAATTAACCAGGAGGGGTTACGCAGGCTTTGGTCCATGTTTCCACTTACTAGGGTTCCATTTTGGTACCGGTTTTTTGAGCCACAGCCATTTGGGTTTTGACCCATGGCCATGCGATGGAGTCTTCTTCTTCGCTGGCGCAGCGCAGGCGCCCTCCGAAGGCTGCGGGTGTTGACAGGCGCGAAAGCCGGAAAGACGGCGACGGCGAAGGGATTGAAACCACGGCCATTTGCTGAATGGACTATATTTTAGTGGGGATTGGTTTTTTTTGCTGTTAGTTTCAAAGGGATTCGATTTCACTACTGGACATATTCTCTCATTTTTTCCAGGGGCGAAAACGCAAATGGCAGACCAGTTTGCCCCACAACCAACTTGGACGGTGGGAAACAACCAGTGGCAGGTGCTTCCACCCCATAGTCGTAGCCAATTAGATTTGGTCCCCGCGGCAATTCCTAAACCAATCCGTGGTAAACGCGAACAAACAAGGGGTCAACAAACAAACCATGAGTGCGCAACACCTCGTGTCGGCATCATTTCAATCGCCTCTGGGTAGAACCAGGGGGACTGGGGTCATGATTTTTGATCGTTTCTGGGGGTCTTTAACCTACCACTTAAGAGGTGACTTTGATGGTTAAATAGTGCGGCCGGTCAGCGGTGTATGGTCTTGAGACATGTAGGTGTGTTTTGTAGTCCCCGCCCCAGAATTCCACAGGCGGCTCCTTTGCAGGTTGCAAGACCTGCTTCATTTGTCTCACCCTTTTGCAAGTAGTCGTCGCACGCAGTTCGCCCCGGCCCAGATTCCAGCCGAAGCCCGACCAGAGATTTACACAATGGCCCTTCAATGGCGCCCTGAATGGTCCCTTTGGAGCTTCCCTTACCCAAGAAATCCTTCTCTTCGGCGCAGTTATGCCTCATTTCTTCGAAGGTTTCTCAGATTTCACTCGTGGGTTGTCTTTGAACTCTGCGCTCCGTTCGTGGCAACTACAGCGCCGTGGAGGAAACCGGGGCAAAACGAACGTGTGCGTGGGCAACCGGGCTGGGCGTGGCCACGATGTGTGGAGTCGTCAGACCATTGTATTGTTCGTTATGGTTCGCGGGTGCTTGGCACCATCATGCGGGACTTTCTAGACACTGACGAACATGGGTCCCGCTGCTTCCCTTCTGCATTTCTTGCTTTCTGTGCGGCTTAGCATCCTCTCTTGAGGGAACCAATCCCTCAGCGCCATGGCTCCACGTTGCCTCCAGGTAGCTCTGCCCCGACTTTTTTTTTTCTAAGGGTTTTTGTATTGCACCCTGGGAATACACCCCATCTAGGCACATTTCCGGACAAACCCGTGTTATTTTGAACCATTCTGGGTCACTTCCCAGTGACACAAAAACCCTCAGACTTCCCCGGCTCCGGAAGCTCAACGTGGTGCTTCGGAGCCTTTTTCTTTGTGAGGGAAACCCCGTCGGCGAGCCGTCCCTGTGGATGGTTGCAAAATCCATTTCGCAGCTGGGAAATCATAGCGTTTGTTACGGTATTTACGTTGGGGAATCGAATCAGAAACCAGGGTTTCTGAACGGTGGTGCCTAAGAGGATTTCGCAACCATCCACACTATTGCTCTTGGCCAAAAAAACAAATCCAGAAGAGTTTGGTCGACTGATGGCCTTCGATCCAGCACGGGATTGCGCGCTCCCCGATTTTCCTTGAACGCCTGTTTCTTGCTGCTCGAGAGAGAGAGACCAGAGAGAGAAACCCGCGCGGTGACAAGGGTTTCATGACTTGACTGCTGGGTTGGATCTTTAGACTTTAACTTTTTGGTGAAATCAAGGGGTTTTCCACTAAACCCACAAAAAGTTAACAACTTTTTGCAGAGGGGTCAACAGAAACCAAGATGAGAGCAGGCATTTGGTGCTGTCTTGAAGCTTTTTCCAGAGCACAGCTTGCGGGCCCCACTCGATTGCCATGGCACCCTGGAGAGCACTGGGCTTGAAGGTGCGGAGGTGGTTGTGATTCTGATTGTGTGCACTTCACCAAAGGACATGGACATGGCCAGCAATTGGGTGTTGGTTCGCCAGGTACAACATGCAAAGCCGCGGCAATGGCGGCTTTGCTTGCCAGCATTGCGTCTGTGCTTGCCAGCCCAGGAGCCACGCCACAGGCCCCCCCGTTTTTTCTTTCTCTTCTTCTGACGGCAGTGAGAGAACCCTGCACGAACTGGAAGAATCAACAGGTTTTTGGAATGTGGCGGCTTTGCCTGTCGAAGTTTGCATGGTGTTTCTGCCGCTTGGAAGGCTTGCATGATGCTCTTGCGAAGGTTTGCACGCCTTTGGTCGCCCTTCTACGCAGATGTGGCCCGTGCGACATCTGCGTGCGAAGCATCTGCGAGTGTAACTCACGTGAAATCTGATTGAAGCACAGGTTTTCCTTGAAAGCGGTTTCCGGGTCTTGCTCGGGTTGGCTGGCGGGAGGCCACTTTGCCGGCAAGGCCCGGAATCCTTCTTTGGCCAGTTCTTGCGGAGCTTGCGGAGCTTGCGAGATCTCGCAGGCCGGTAGGGGGTTGTGGGGTTGTGGGGGGAGGGGGGGGAGGTTCACCGGTGGCTTTCCATGGCTCTCCCACAGGGCTCCTTAAAAGAAATTCATTTTGCCACCATTTGAACCATGTTGCTTTTTCAACAAAACAAAGTTGGAAACCAGCAGAAAACAAGTTGCAACGTTCAGGTGTTTCTCATGCCGGATCCCTTTTAGCAGGACCTTGCCTCCGTCGGGATGAAGCTCAACGGAAGACTGGGGCTCGATTTCGCCCGCAGGTTTGATGCTTTGGCCGGCGGCACACGAAATCCACCCAATTAGGCCTCGCCTCAACTGCTCTCAAGCATTCTCAAGCGATGCTTCCCAAAGACGGGAGTTTTCTTGTCGAAGTGTTTTGAGTAGAGGATTCATACAGATACAAGATTCCTCGCATTTGCAATATGTGCACAAGGGTCATGTGCATTGACAGTGGGTGTGCATACCACTCAATACAGGCCGGGCGTTTGGTTCCCTTTCCCCGAATTGTTCTGACAAGTGGCATGGGCCATGCAAACATCATGTTGCGACCGGAAGGTTTGTTAACCCCTAGCGGCTTGGTTTATTTTCCGGAGTAGCAGCGACTACTCCGTCCCTTGCTTGGATTAAGCTCAGGATGCCAAGTAATGTTGACAGACATGTCGAACAAATGTTTGGGCAACAAGTAGAGGAATCCCTCCCCGGGCGAATCTCCCCTTTGGCATGGTTCCCCTTTTGTTTGAACCCCGAAAGAGGGCGGACTGTGCCAGGGTTGAGAACCAGGCCAAGTGAGCCATGCCCGATATTTGATTTCTGTCAGCTGGACAACATGAATGCCATACTGGGACAAAGAAGGACATGGGTGCTACTTGCGAAAAACATGAAAAGAAGCAAAAAAGAAAAAGAGAGACACAGTCGGGAACACTGAGAATTGACTGCTCGCATACCTCAAGTAGTCAAGCCTTGTGCACATGCAATGACTCCTTCAGGTGCAGAGGAGTGACCAGCTGCTTGCCTCTCAGACGAGGCTTTGGCTGGGATCTGGGGGAAGTTCCAAACGGAAGGTGCCTTTGGTCTGGAGCATCTTCCTGGCCCGGTAGATGTTTGAAGGGCAACATTGGGTGTCCCCCAGTTACTCAGTTGCCGGTTTGGGGGTAAACCTGGCGCAGCTGAAGATTTCCACGAAGGGAAGGATTTCATGCGCCACCCTTCAAGAGGCCGCTTTGTAACAAAGGGAATCTTTGGTTTGAAGCGGATGGAAAGGCACACATTTCCGCCATGTATATTTTCTTGCATTCCCGACACGGGCCAAGTCCGGGCTGGCATTACATGACTTTTCCGCTGGTTCCGAGAGTCATTTCGGCTACACGCAGCTTTCCTAGTTGCTTCCGATCTAGTGTGATTGGTCGACTCAATGACCACATTACGCGCCTTTCTACTGCTCTTTCTTGCGCTTCCTCGGGCCTCCGGCGAGCCTGACAACGCAACATGCCAGGAGCAATCCCTTCTGATGCAGCTGCGAACAGGCAGCCGGCTCAAGGCAACAGAGACAACGGACCAGTGCGATGACATCTACAGCGGCCAGACATCTTGCAAGTACGAGAAGCAACCCGACTGCAAGGGCAATAACGGCTTGCCCAACTGCAACGGGGCCAACTACAAGATTCCTTCTGTTGCCCAAGAGTGTTTCTTTGGAATGGAAGGTATCAATTACGAGGACGCAGCCAACCTGCCCGACGGGCCTGCCGGCCAGAACTGCACTGCTGGAGGTTCAGTCACTCCAGCTATCTACACCACCTGCAAGTTTGACTCCATCTCAGGAGACCCAAAAACGCTTGAAATTACAGTGCCTCCAAACACACTCATCACACAAAGCTGTGTGAAGAGCGGCCCACTAAGGCATTGTTACAATCTCGAGCCCAAATGCAGCGCAACTCCATACACTCTTACCATTTCGGGATTTAACAACAAGGCCATCAGCAACTTCGGCTTCCTATACAAATGTTGCGACCCAAGCCCAACCACTGCAGCACCGACCACTGCAGCACCTACCACAGCAGCACCCACCACTGCAGCACCGACCACGGCAGCACCTACCACAGCAGCGCCCACCACGGCAGCACCCACTACGGCAGCACCTACCACGGCGGAACCCACCACAGCAGCACCCACGACCACGAGCACCACTCTACCACTCCCCTTTTGCGAGCCCACGATAACTCGTGAAGACGTGACCAGTGTGGGTCTCACTCACGGTTCTCTACTCACAACTCAGTTTGGGGTCTTTGGCATTGAGAGTATCTCGGCCAGTGGCTCTGGCAGTACCAATGAAGCGCGGATCTTTGACGGTGGATTGGATGAGAGTTCTGTTTGCACTTGTGACAACGACCTTCTCAACCCCAACCTGCAGTACCTCCTTGTGATTCAGGAAGCCAATGCATGTTCGGAGCAGGCTAGCTGTGGTGCCGGTTGCGGTATTAGTTGCTGTGACGGCGATGGCTGCACCAAGGTCACGGGGGGGACTCCACCCAATGTAGATGACAACTCGGGCGGAGGAACGATTACCATCACATTCAATGATTCAAGCTGTGTGGAAGACTTCCTCTTCGTGGATACCGAGGAGAACGGCGGTGTGGAGGCATTTGCTGAGAACGGTACCTCGCTCGCCAAACAAGACTTTTTGGTCACGGGCAACAACGAGTTCAACTTTGTCTCTCTCAACGTATGTGGTGTGAAGACAATAGTGGCGACACTTGGAGGTTCTGGTGCCATTTCCCTGCAGTGCTTCAATTCTACCATTGATCCCGGCACCACAACTACCACAGCAGCACCCACTACGGCCGCGCCTACCACTGCCGGACCTACCACTGCAGCACCGACCACTGCAGCAGCACGACCACTGCAGCACCTACCACAGCAGCGCCCACCACTGCGTCGCCTACCACGGCAGCGCCCACCACTGCAGCGCCTACTACGCAGCACCTACCACTGCAGCACCTACCACAGCAGCGCCCACCACTGAAGCACCTACCACAGCAGCACCCACCACTGCAGCACCGACCACGGCAGCACCCACACAGCAGGACCCACCACTGCAGCACCCACTACGGCAGCACCTACCACGGCGGAACCCACCACAGCAGCACCCACCACGGCAGCACCGACCACGGCAGCACCTACCACTGCCGGACCCACCACTGCAGCACCTACCACAGCAGCGCCCACCACGGCAGCACCTACCACTGCCGAACCTACCACTGCAGCACCCACTACGGCAGCACCTACCACGGCGGAACCCACCACAGCAGCACCCACCACGGCAGCACCGACCACGGCAGCACCTACCACTGCCGGACCCACCACTGCAGCACCTACCACAGCAGCGCCCACCACGGCAGCACCTACCACTGCCGAACCTACCACTGCAGCACCCACTACGGCAGCACCTACCAGCCGGCAGCGCCCACACACGGAGGATCACCTACCACCAGCCGGCCACGACCACCGAGCACCCACACTACCAAACGCCTTTTTGCGAGCCCACGATAAGCCGGGGGAAGACGGGAACAGCGTGGGTCTCACACTCACGGTTTCGCTACTCACACAACTCAGTTTGGGGTCTTTGGCATTGAGAGTGTCTCGGCCAGTGGCTCTGGCAGTACCAATGAAGCCCGGATCTTTGACGGTGGATTGGATGAGAGTTCTGTTTGCACTTGTGACAACGACCTTCTCAACCCCAACCTGCAGTACCTCCTTGTGATTCAGGAAGCCAATGCATGTTCGGAGCAGGCTAGTTGTGGCGCCGGTTGCGGTATTAGTTGCTGTGACGGCGATGGCTGCACCAAGGTCACGGGGGGGACTCCACCCAATGTAGATGACAACTCGGGCGGAGGAACGATTACCATCACATTCAATGATTCAAGCTGTGTGGAAGACTTCCTCTTCGTGGATACCGAGGAGAACGGCGATGTGGAGGCATTTGCTGAGAACGGTACCTCGCTCGCCAAACAAGACTTTTTGGTCACGGGCAACAACGAGTTCAACTTTGTCTCTCTCAACGTATGTGGTGTGAAGACAATAGTGGCGACACTTGGAGGTTCTGGTGCCATTTCCCTGCAGTGCTTCAATTCTACCATTGATCCCGGCACCACAACTACCACAGCAGCACCCACTACGGCCGCGCCTACCACTGCCGGACCTACCACTGCAGCACCGACCACTGCAGCACCGACCACTGCAGCACCTACCACAGCAGCGCCCACCACTGCGTCGCCTACCACGGCAGCGCCCACCACTGCAGCGCCTACTACGGCAGCACCTACCACTGCAGCACCTACCACAGCAGCGCCCACCACTGAAGCACCTACCACAGCAGCACCCACCACTGCAGCAAACCACGACCACGGCCAGCACCCACTACAGAGCAGACCGCACCACTCAGCAAAGCACCCACTACGCAGCACCTACCACTGCCGCACCCACCACAGCAGCACCCACCACGGCAGCACCGACCACGGCAGCACCTACCACTGCCGGACCCACCACTGCAGCACCTACCACTGCAGCGCCCACCACTGCAGCACCTACCACAGCAGCGCCCACTACTGCAGCACCTACCACTGCCGCACCCACCACTGCAGCACCTACCACAGCAGCGCCCACCACGGCAGCGCCCACCACGGAAGCACCTACCACGGCAGCACCCACGACCACGAGCACCACTCTACCACTCCCCTTTTGCGAGCCCACGATAAGCCGTGAAGACGTGACCAGTGTGGGTCTCACTCACGGTTCTCTACTTACATCTCAGTTTGGGGTCTTTGGCATTGAGAGTGTGTCGGCCAGTGGCTCTGGCAGTACCAATGAAGCCCGGATCTTCGACGGTGGATTGGATGAGGATACTGTTTGCACTTGTGACAACGACCTTCTCAACCCCAACCTGCAGTACCTCCTTGTGATACAGGAAGCCAATGCATGTTCGGAGCAGGCTAGTTGTGGCGGCGGTTGCGGTATTAGTTGCTGTGAGGGCGATGGCTGCACCAAGGTCACGGGGGGGACTCCACCCAATGTAGATGACAACTCGGGCGGAGGACCGATTACCATCACATTCAATGATTCAAGCTGTGTGGAAGACTTCCTCTTCGTGGATACCGAGGAGAACGGCGATGTGGAGGCATTTGCTGAGAACGGTACCTCGCTCGCCAAACAAGACTTTTTGGTCACGGGCAACAACGAGTTCAACTTTGTCTCTCTCAACGTATGTGGTGTGAAGACAATAGTGGCGACACTTGGAGGTTCTGGTGCCATTTCCCTGCAGTGCTTCAATTCTACCATTGATCCCGGCACCACAACTACCACAGCAGCACCCACTACGGCCGCGCCTACCACTGCAGAACCTACCACTGCAGCACCGACCACTGCAGCACCGACCACAGCAGCACCCACCACTGCAGCACCGACCACGGCAGCACCCACTACAGCAGGACCCACCACTTCAGCGCCTACTACGGCAGCACCTACCACTGCAGCACCCACCACAGCAGCGCCCACCACTGAAGCACCTACCACAGCAGCACCCACCACTGCAGCACCGACCACGGCAGCACCCACTACAGCAGGACCCACCACTGCAGCACCCACTACGGCAGCACCTACCACGGCGGAACCCACCACAGCAGCACCCACCACGGCAGCACCGACCACGGCAGCACCTACCACTGCCGGACCCACCACTGCAGCACCTACCACAGCAGCGCCCACCACGGCAGCACCTACCACTGCCGAACCCACCACTGCAGCACCCACCACGGCAGCGCCTACCACAGCAGCGCCCACCACTGCCTCGCCTACCACGGCAGCGCCCACCACGGAAGCACCTACCACCGCCGGGCCCACGACCACGAGCACCACTCTACCACTCCCCTTTTGCGAGCCCACGATAAGCCGTGAAGACGTGAACAGCGTGGGTCTCACTCACGGTTCTCTACTCACAACTCAGTTTGGGGTCTTTGGCATTGAGAGTGTCTCGGCCAGTGGCTCTGGCAGTACCAATGAAGCCCGGATCTTTGACGGTGGATTGGATGAGAGTTCTGTTTGCACTTGTGACAACGACCTTCTCAACCCCAACCTGCAGTACCTCCTTGTGATTCAGGAAGCCAATGCATGTTCGGAGCAGGCTAGTTGTGGCGCCGGTTGCGGTATTAGTTGCTGTGACGGCGATGGCTGCACCAAGGTCACGGGGGGGACTCCACCCAATGTAGATGACAACTCGGGCGGAGGAACGATTACCATCACATTCAATGATTCAAGCTGTGTGGAAGACTTCCTCTTCGTGATACCGAGGAGAACCGATGTGGAGGCATTTGCTGAGAAACGGTAACCAATTCGCGCCCGCCAAACAAGACTTTGTTTGGTCACGGGCAACCCCCCAACGAGTTTCAACTTTGTCCGCTCAACGTATGTGGTGTGAAAGACAATAGTGGCGACACTTTGGAGGTTCTGGTTGCCATTCCCTGCAGTGCTTCAAATTCTACCATAGATCCCGCACAACAAACTACCACACAGCCGCACCCACTACCGGCCGCGCCTACACTGCAGAACCTACCACTGCAGCACGGGACCACTGCAGTCACCGACCACTAAGCAGCACCCACCACTGCAGCACCGACCACGGCAGCACCCACTACAGCAGGACCCACCACTGCAGCGCCTACTACGGCAGCACCTACCACTGCAGCACCTACCACAGCAGCGCCCACCACTGAAGCACCTACCACAGCAGCACCCACCACTGCAGCACCGACCACGGCAGCACCCACTACAGCAGGACCCACCACTGCAGCACCCACTACGGAGGCACCTACCACAGCAGCGCCCACCACTGCAGCACCCACCACTGCAGCACCTACCACAGCACCTACCACTGCAGCACCCACTACGGCAGCACCTACCACAGCAGCGCCCACCACCGCAGCGCCCACCACGGCAGCGCCCACCACAGCAGCGCCCACCACTGCAGAACCTACCACAGCAGCGCCCACCACTGCGTCGCCTAGCACGGCAGCGCCCACCACAGCAGCGCCTACCACTGCAGCACCTACCACAGCAGCGCCCACCACTGCAGCACCTACCACAGCAGCGCCCACCACTGCAGCACACCACGGCAGCACCCACTACAGCAGGACCCACCACTGCAGCACCCACTACGGAGGCACCTACCACAGCAGCGCCCACCACTGCAGCACCCACCACTGCAGCACCTACCACAGCAGCACCTACCACTGCAGCACCCACTACGGCAGCACCTACCACAGCAGCGCCCACCACCGCAGCGCCCACCACGGCAGCGCCCACCACAGCAGCGCCCACCACTGCAGAACCTACCACAGCAGCGCCCACCACTGCAGCGCCCACCACGGAAGCACCTACCACAGCAGCGCCCACCACTGCAGCACCGACCACGGCAGCACCCACTACAGCAGGACCCACCACTGCAGCACCCACTACGGCAGCACCTACCACGGCGGAACCCACCACAGCAGCACCCACCACGGCAGCGCCTACCACGGCAGCACCTACCACTGCAGCACCTACCACAGCAGCGCCCACCACTGCAGCACCTACCACAGCAGCACCCACTACAGCAGGACCTACCACTGCAGCACCCACTACGGCAGCACCTACCACTGCAGCACCTACCACAGCAGCGCCCACCACTGCCTCGCCTACCACAGCAGCGCCCACCACTGCGGCACCTACCACAGCAGCGCCCACTACTGCAGCACCTACCACGGCAGAACCCACCACGGCAGCACCCACCACTGCACCGCCTACCACTGCAGCACCGACCACGGCAGCACCCACTACAGCAGGACCCACCACTGCAGCACCCACTACGGAGGCACCTACCACAGCAGCGCCCACCACTGCAGCACCCACCACTGCAGCACCTACCACAGCACCTACCACTGCAGCACCCACTACGGCAGCACCTACCACAGCAGCGCCCACCACCGCAGCGCCCACCACGGCAGCGCCCACCACAGCAGCGCCCACCACTGCAGAACCTACCACAGCAGCGCCCACCACTGCGTCGCCTACCACGGCAGCGCCCACCACTGCAGCGCCTACCACGGCAGCACCTACCACTGCAGCACCTACTACAGCAGCGCCCACCACTGCAGCACCTACCACAGCAGCGCCCACCACTGCAGCACCGACCACGGCAGCACCCACTACAGCAGGACCCACCACTGCAGCACCCACTACGGAGGCACCTACCACAGCAGCGCCCACCACTGCAGCACCCACCACTGCAGCACCTACCACAGCAGCACCTACCACTGCAGCACCCACTACGGCAGCACCTACCACAGCAGCGCCCACCACCGCAGCGCCCACCACGGCAGCGCCCACCACAGCAGCGCCCACCACTGCAGAACCTACCACAGCAGCGCCCACCACTGCAGCGCCCACCACGGAAGCACCTACCACAGCAGCGCCCACCACTGCAGCACCGACCACGGCAGCACCCACTACAGCAGGACCCACCACTGCAGCACCCACTACGGCAGCACCTACCACGGCGGAACCCACCACAGCAGCACCCACCACGGCAGCGCCTACCACGGCAGCACCTACCACTGCAGCACCTACCACAGCAGCGCCCACCACTGCAGCACCTACCACAGCAGCACCCACTACAGCAGGACCTACCACTGCAGCACCCACTACGGCAGCACCTACCACTGCAGCACCTACCACAGCAGCGCCCACCACTGCCTCGCCTACCACAGCAGCGCCCACCACTGCGGCACCTACCACAGCAGCGCCCACTACTGCAGCACCTACCACGGCAGAACCCACCACGGCAGCACCCACCACTGCACCGCCTACCACTGCAGCACCGACCACTGCAGCACCTACCACAGCAGCGCCCACCACTGCGTCGCCTACCACGGCAGCGCCCACCACTGCAGCGCCTACTACGGCAGCACCCACCACTGCAGCACCTACCACCACCACGGAGACACCATCACCACCACCGCCAACCACCTCCACATCAACTTTGCCGGAGGTGTCGACTACAACTTCTTCGGTCCCAAAACCATACTATTCTCAATACCGACGCCATCGGCGCATCCTTCACAATCGTCGTATCCGCAACTACCGTCGCATTCATGGCCATCGTCGCCATCATGGCTACTACGACTACGCAGGACCTACGGAAGAACCCAGCACCACAACAGAAGCACCCACCACCACCGCCACCACAACCACGACGACCACGACCACAACCACAACCACCACCACCACCACCACCACCACCACCACCACCACCACCACCACCACCACCACCACCACCACCACCACCACCATCAATCCCACAACAACTGCGCAAGAGTTGTCGACTACAACTCCTTCGGGCCCCAAACCATACTATTCTCAATACCGCCGCCATCGGCGCATCCTTCACAACCGTCGTATCCGCCGCGACCGTCGCATTCGTCGCCATCGTGGCTACGACTATGCAGAACCTACGGAAGAACCCACCACCACAACAGAAGAATCCGATCCATATTATGCATACAATCGCCAGTACAGCAAGGAGTGAGTCCGCGCCAGCTAGATGCAACTTGCGCATCATGGTAGCCACTGCGCATTGTCGGAAAATGTCATCGCCAATCGCTTTTTTCCACTTCCAGCACCCTCAATTTGAGAAGATTGTTGAAGAGTGGCTACCGCCAGACGCAATACCGTCGGGTTCATCCCTGACCATGCCGACTGTTTCATCTCTGACCATGCCGCAGGTGGCAATCTGCTAGAAGTGTGACAGAACATGTCGGACCCGCCTCTTCTGACATCTAAACGCAATTCTTGCTATCCGTGGTCTATCCTGTATCCTTGTATGTTCAACAGCCAAAACCATAGCCAGAAAAATGCAGGGCCAGCCGATTTGGGTTTCCGGCAAGCTGGACTGTGTGCGAGCGTTTGGGTTTCCGGCAAGCTGGACTGTGTGAGAGCGCATGCCAGTCAGAATCATTTCTGCTTTCTCCCACTAAAATGGTACACGTGACACGGGGTTTGTAGAGGAAATTCGCGTTTCAGGTAAATATTTGCTTGTCTGCTCTCACATTCCAGCGTCCATGAAGGACCTTTGTGCCTCGACTCAAGCAAAGCTTTTGAGCAGCCAGAAGCGCAGAGCAATGCCCATCTCAAGCAAAAACCAGAGGTCGCCACTTCTGGGATTCTCAAAAGAGGGTTTTTCCTTTGAACCACCCATCTAGAGGCTAGTTGTGGAGCCAAACGGGCTGGGCCAGGACTAGGAGAACTCGCCCCGGAGAACTCGACCCGTGCTCACAGCCAAATGGCTGTGGCTCAAAATTCAAGAGCTAGGGTTACGCGGTTTTAGTCTTTTGGCACCCATTTACCAGGGTGCCATTTTGGAATTCCACTTTTTTGAGCCATAGCCAAATGGCTGTGGCTCAAAAAACCGGAATTCCAAAATGGGTAACCCTGTCAAGTGGAAACGTGGACCACAACCTGCCGGTTTGCCCCTCCGATCGTTTAATTTTGAGCCACAGCCATTTGGCTCAAGTTTTGTCCCCTGGCACCCTCCGCAGACTGGGAGCTCTTGAGAACAGTCTCTCAGGCAGTTATGGGTCAAATTTCGGGACCCAAACAACCAATGTGCTTCTTTTAAGGTCTCCGTTTAAGCTTTAAGCCAGCCTAAAAAAGGGTATTCTCAAAAAAGACACAAACCCTTGCAAAGAGCCCCAAGAAGGGTTCCTTGGGTTTGGGTTTTGCAGTTGGTACCCTTTTCAGGTTTGTTTAAAGGGACACCAAGAGGAAAACCAGCATTTTGTAGGGTCTCCCCCATTTTTACACGGATGTTTTGGACTTTTTGGAGGCTATCAGGGTAGTAAGTATCACTAAGTGGCTAAAATGGCATCGGCCGGGGACATTTAATTTGCGGTGATGCGTTGAGTGTTGTGGGTGTCTCGTCCCCACAAGCCCGAGTTATAAAACCTTGACTCACACTGCTTCTGAGGGGGAATACAAACCGGAGCACCATGTTGGGTTGCGCCCTTTTTTTTGAGTGTTTCTCAAAATCAGGGCCCTGTCCAGCTCCAAACAGGGTTCCCTATTTTGAGTCACTTGGAAGGTACCAAGGGATAGGGCCATAGACGTCTCGGCCCCGTTTGCCCTGCCGCAGGGGCGGCCGATTGGTGAGGACGCCGCATTAGCACATGCATGAAGACAGGGCTGAACGTTGCGCGCGGAAGCCAAAGGAATAGCTTCCTCTTAGTTTTTCATATTCACCGTCTGAACACAGGTCCACACTTTTGACTTCTTTTTCTCCGGTTGCCCTCGCCGCGTTTGCCACGCTTCTTTTGCTTCGCAGGTGGGGTCCCAAGCGGCCATGAGAGAAGGAAAAGAGGAGACCAACTCTTTACCTTTGGTGCATTTTGCCAAGGGATGCTAGGACTTTAACTTTTTGCCAACTGGTGGATTTTCCATTAAACCACTAAACATTAAACTTTTAGCAGGGGAGCAGAAAGCAACCGAGTTACACTTGTCCCGGCCCGAACGGTTTAACGGAAGGGCAGCCGAACAAGCCAGCTCAAAATAAGGAAGCTGAAGCCAGCTGTTGCTTTCCTTTCGGTCTCTGAAGACCCTCTTTCTCATTTTGAGACATAGCGATGGCAAAGAAAGTTCTGAATTTTATACCGAGTCACACCTGAGGGTGCTCCAAAGTGCTTGGTTTTCCTAGGACTTGTTTTCTGGTTACATGCTGGGACGTGTAATGCTTACTTTTCTTGGTTCTGTGTGCGAAATGAAATTTTCGGGCGAGTTGTGCCGTGATAAAAGCTTCAGCTTCGAGTCAAACGTGAGACCAGATCCTTTCTCGTACTTTCAGCTATGCCTCTTGTACGTTCACAGGTGCTTTCGCTGTTAAGCGGTATGCAATGTATTTAAGTTCCCAGTGTAAATTTACTTTTACCAGTAAAGCCGGAGAAGCTTGAAGCTGGTGGGCAGAATTTTAACAAATATACAAACTAGAATTATCGTTCTCTTTCTTTTCTTGATTATGTTTCTCTTCTTCTTTCTTTCCTTCCTTCTTTTCATTGTTTCTTTTCTTTCCATCGTTCTTTCTGTCTTTCTTTCTTTCTTCCTTCCTTTCTTTCTTTCTTCCTTCCTTTCTTTCTTTCTTTCTTTCTTTCTTTCTTTCTTTCTTTCTTTCTTTCTTCCTTTCTTTCTTTCTTTCTTTCTTTCTTTCTTTCCTTCCTTCTTTCTTTTGTTCCTTCCGTCCTTCCGTCCTTCCTTCAATTCTTTCGTTGTTTCTTTCTGAACATATTTCTTGGTTCTTTCTATTTTCCACCTCGATCTCTTCATCTATTTGTTTGTCTATCTTTCTATCTGTCTATCTATCTACTTATCTATCTATCTCTCCCTCCCTCTCTCTATTTGTCTATCTATCTCTCCCTCCCTCTCTCTATTTGTCTAGCTATGCATCCACCTACCTATCTACCTAGCTAACTATCTATCTATTTGTCTCTATCTATCTACTTACCTATCTACCTATCTATCTATCTACCTAGCGATCTATCTATCTATTTGTCTGTTTGTTTGTCTATCTATCTATTTAGCTATCTATCTATCTTTCTTTCTTGTCTCTATCCATCTATCTATCTATCTACCTACCTATCTATCTGTCTGTCTGTCTGTCTGTCTGTCTGTCTGTCTGTCTCTGTCTGTCTGTCTGTCTGTCTGTCTGTCTGTCTGTCTGTCTGTCTGTCTGTCTGTCTGTCTGTCTGTCTGTCTGTCTGTCTGTCTGTCAGTCTGTCTGTCTGTCTGTCTGTCTGTCTGTCTGTCTGTCTGTCAGTCTGTCTGTCTGTCTGTCTGTCTGTCTGTCTGTCTGTCTGTCTGTCTGTCTGTCTGTCTGTCTGTCTGTCTGTCTGTCTGTCTGTCTGTCTGCTGTCTCTCTCTCTCTCTCGTTAAAATCGGTTGCTACTTTGCTTACAAGTGCAAGTGCTGTAGTGTTCAAACAAACAGTCAACCAATGTAGTCTGCAGCTGCCAACCTTTTGACTCATGCAAAGTAGTGAGCTCAAGGCCTGCAGTACATGCAACACACATGCAGGAAGTGAAGCATGTAGTTTGACACGGCCCCTCAGTTAAAAGGTCTTTGTAGTACCTTTTCAACTGAAGTGCAAAACATGGATTGACAGTAGTGATGAAAACCATTGTTGTTCATCAATTCTACTGTAGTGGCAAAAGTAGTAACCTGCACTCAGTAGTTCACGCTGTTCATGTTCCAGCTCGATGCAGGGCGCTGGATGGAATTCGTGAGGCAGGTACTCATT
>CAUJNA010000185.1:162613-253178 GCA_963377175.1 Effrenium voratum | reverse complement strand
CCGCAACTACCGTCGCATTCATGGTGGCTACTACGACTACGCAGGACCTACGGACGAACCCAGCACCACAACAGAAGCACCCACCACCAGCAGCACCACGACAACAACCACAACCACCACAACCACCACAACCACCACAACCACCACAAGCAATCCCACAACAACTGCGCAAGAGTTGTCGACTACAACTCCATCGGGCCCCAAACCATACTATTCTCAATACCGGCGCCATCGGCGAATCCAGCACAACCGTCGCTATCGTGGCTACGACTACGCAGGCCCTACGGAAGAACCCACAACCACAACAGAAGAATCCGATCCATATTATGCATACAATCGCCAGTACAGCAAGGAGTGAGCCCGCGCCAGCTAGATGCAACTTGCGCATCTTGCGCTTCATGCTAGCCACTGCGCATGGTCGGACAACGTCATTGCCAATCGCTTTCTTCCACTTTCCAGCACTGTCAAATCGAGAAGATTGTTGAAGAGTGGCTAGCCAGACGCAATACCGTTGGTGTCGTCCCACATCGTGCCGACTGTTTCAATTTGGTGAGCTATCTTTCTAGAACCCTCAAATCGAGAAGACATACTGTCGGGTTCATCTTTGGCAATGCCTCAGGTGGCAAAACATTTGCTCGAAGTGTGACAGAACATGTCGGACCCGCCTCATCTAAACAGAGAGTTTTTGCTATCCGTCTATCCTGCCATCCTATGTTCAACAGCCAAAAACATGGCCAGAAATTTGGAGGGCCAAACGATTTGGGTTTCCGGCAAGCTCAGAGGCGCTAGTCGCTGCTTGCAGTCGGTTTCCCGGATTGTGTGAGCAAAGCGTGTGTGAGCAAAGCGTATGCCAGTCAGAATCGTCTTGGTAGATCTTTGCTTGTTTGCTCTCACATTCCAGCGTCCATGAAGGACCTTCGAACCTCGAATCAAGCAAAGCTTCTTTTTGAGCGCCAGCAGGCAGAAGCGCGCGATGTCTATCTCAAGCAAAAACCAGAGGTCGCCAGAACCGTTTGGGATCGTGGTCATTCCCTCAATCCAAAGCGTACTCGGCAACTTCAAGAACGTGAGCCATTACCAGCGTGAAAAAGGGAACTCTAGCCCGGGTGGAACCTTTTGGCCCAGCCAACTCTCCAGTTTTGAGTGGGCGGGTTGGGTGTTTGGGTTCGCTTCCAAACTTCCGGTTAGGTGCGAATGGTAGGTGGAGGTACTTAGCATCAACGGCCACCATGCGCCGCACCTATTTTGGGCTGTGTTTTCTGCATAGAGCACACCTCTTGAAATTAGATAAAGACTCGAGGCCATCAGTTTCTCAGCGCGGCCTGACGGAGACCTTGGGGCCATGACCCGGAAGCCTCCGGGATCGGACCTTCTCCAGGCAGGCGGGCGGGCGCTCGCCGCCGGGCGCTGGCGGGCGAGCTGCGGGCGAGCTGCGGGCGCGCTTCGCAGGCGCCGGTGAAGAGAAAGTGAAAGGTGGAACGGAAGATATGGCACGATGGTGGCATAAATTTCCGTTGAGCTTGCTTTGTTCTCCAACTCAATCTTGAGTTGGCATCCATTCTCCTCAATGACCTGCAAATGAGTACATAATTCTCCTACTCGTATAAAAGGGGCCCCTTTCGGGTTCCCTCTTCATTTGCTGGGTTTCAACTTTTGGTGTCCCTTTAAAGTTGAGGCCACGTCAGAAAAAAAACCCTCAAAAACAAACACACACAGACACACACACGCATAGAAGAAGACAAATAGGGAACCAACCCTTCCACTGCTTTCAGGCCGGTTCAAAGTGGTGCGCCAGATGTTTGAGCCTCGCCTCCCATCTTGCCCAATTTTCCATAGGTCAACTTGATTGGTTTTAAAGTTTTACCCAAGCATTTCGTGACCCTTAAGCCAAAGGCAAGAAATCGATGGAAGGGGTTGCGCAATGGATCCCTGTGAGTCTAATAGCTCGAGGTGTCTTATGAAGGTCGCTGGTGGGTCAAACATGCCCCCGGTGTTTGGCCGGCGACTGGGGCACGCACCCCCTGGGGCGTTGGGGCAACGAAAGGACGACCTCCCAAAGATCGTTTTGGTTTTCCCATGGTCCATGTTTAGTTGCCCAAAAGTTGAACCTTTTCATTCTGGGTCCTTTTTGGGCAACTGATAATATACTCTTACTTTACACATTCAATGTGGCTTAAAAGCACCCCAATACCCAAATGTGTCAGGTCCTTACATTACTTAATTGGGATCTCCATTTTAGGGTTGGCTAAACATGGCTAACAGGATCAGACATGAAATTATGTCCCGAGATGTGAGCCAAATGAGAACAAATTAAAGCTTGAGGGGACCTCTTATACAAGTTACAAAACCACTTACTATGTACCTAGCCTGCTTGCCATGGTGTAAGAATCCTACAAGTTGACCAAGCTTGTCCAAATTCGGCAAAGGTCCCACCCACAAGCACTAAGATCCTTCTTTTCTGGCCCAAGGCAATTGACCTCCTATGGGAAGTCGGTTCTGAGAGCGACGGTTGAGGGTTCCCGAGTTTTTTTTCTCCCGAAAGCATTGCGAAGGGTTCTTCCGTGCGGAGCTCTTGCTCAACTTGCGCAGAGTAGCTTGCACAGAGTCACCAGCATGGAGATGTCAGGAGCTCTTGGTCAACTTGCGCAGAGTAACTTGAGCAGAGTAGCTTGCACAGAGTCACCAGCATGGAGATACCAGCATGGAGATACTCGCGCAGAGTTACTAGCACAGAGTAGCTTGCACAGAGTTACCAGCATGGAGATACTTGCACAGAGTCACCAGCATGGAGATACTTGCACAGAGGCACTACTTGCGCAGAGCCAAGTGCGCAGAGCCAAGCGCATAGAGCCAAGTGCAAAGAGCGAAGTGCAAAGAGCGAGGTGCAAGGAGCCAAGTGCACAGAGCTAAGTGCACAGAGCCATGTGCAAAGAGCGAAGTGCATCGAGCTAGGTGCATAGAGCCAAGTGCATAGAGCTAGGTGCATAGAGCTAAGCTAAGCTAGGTGTAGAGGCTCGGCGTTAGCAGCTGTGTAAGTTAGGTTAAGTAAGTTAGGTTAAGTACGTAACGCGCGGGAAAGAAAGAGAAAGAGCTCGGTATTAAGAATCTCTTTTAAGGCGGGGGGTGGGGATGTTGCCGACGATCGGGAATGCGACCCTCTGCGGTGCCCGCGCGACCCTCTGCGGAGATCGGCGTGGTCGAGGCCGAGGTGCAAAAACTCGAGGTTTTTTGCGTTTTTTGATATGCCCGCGCGAGCCTCTGCGGAGATCGGCGTGGTCGAGGTGCAAAAACTCGAGGATTTTTGCGTTTTTTGATATGCCCGCGCGACCCTCTGCGGAGATCGGCGTGGTCGAGGTGCAAAAACTCGAGGTTTTTTGCGTTTTTGCGGTGCCCGGATGAACCCTCTGCGGGGATCGGCGTGGTCGAGGTGCAAAAACTTGAGGATTTTTGCATTTTTTGATATTCCCGCGCGACCCTCTGCGGGGATCTGCGGGGATCGGCGTGGTCGAAGCGCTCTCGCTGTGGCGCCGTGCGAATTCTTCTTAGTCTCGGCGAACCCTCTGCGGGGATCGTGCGTGTCGAAGCGCTCTCGCTGTGGCGCCGTGCGGTTTTGTTGCTTGCGAAGTGGTCTTTGGAAGTTGTCTCGTGGTTTGCGCGCCTGATTTCGCAATCCCGCTCGATTCCCCCCCTGGTCCGCGGCTGCTCCGGCTTGAAAGTCGCAGCTTTTAAGTACAAACGTAGTACGCGGAGCGTGCTCCTGCAGCTCCGGCTGGAAAATCGCAACTTTTAAGTACAGACGTAGTACGCGGAGCACACTCCCGCAGCTCCGGCTGGAAAATCGCAACTTTTAAGTACGCAAAGTACATTCCCACAGCTCCGGCAGCACTTGCGCAGAGCAACTTGCGCAGAGCAACTTGCACAGAGCACTTGCACAAAGCACTTGCGCAGAGCGACTTGCACAGACCAACTTGCGCAGAGCACTCGCGCAGAGCAACTTGCTCAGAGCAACTGGCGCAGAGCACTTGCGCAGAGCAACTTGCTCAGAGCACTTGCGCAGAGCAACTTGCACAGAGCACTTGCGTGCAGCAGCTTGCAGCGAGCAACTTGCGCGCAGCAGCCTGGAACAAAGCAGCTTGCGAGACCACTTTCGTGAGAAATCGCGCGGCGCAGTTCGTGCAAAGCACATTGCGCCGAGCAGACTCGTGCAGAGCCAACTTGCACAGAGCCAGTTGCGCAGAGCCACCCGCAAAAAGTAGCTTGCGTAGAGCCAACTTTCACAGAGCCAAGCTGCGCAGAGCCATCTTGCACAGAGCTAAGTTGCGCTAGCGTGCTTTGCAGAAACTGTGGCCGTCGTGTAAGCTTTGCTATTGATTGCTTTTCCTTGTGCTTGTAATTTGTTTCGAGCTTTACGAGCTTTACTAGCTTTACTCTTCTTGTTTTAACGGATGTAAATATGTGGGATCGAGCACTGCCATGTTTCCTCTCGTAGGAAGATGAGATGGAGCTCTCATCATCGCCGCGCGCGGACACGCTCACCGCAGCGATGTAAAAAGGTGTCTCCGCGGCTGGATGAGCGCCTGGGGAAAAATGCTTTCGGGCCAGTCGTCCTCTAGTTATTTTTTAAACATCCGTGGACATCCCCACAAGTCACAAGGATTTGGTAGATGACACAATTCCCTGTAGATGCTGGTACGGGGATAAACCAAAATGGCGAATCTGTGCCATCTACATTCACCGAACTGCAAATGATGATGTCCACTTTCTGCTCTCTTTTCTCCCTCTCATGTCTCCCCACCACAACCAAAACCACACCCACGCCCATACCCACAACGCTTTGCTCACTAAAGGGTTCTCAATTGAATTGCTACCCATGTCTCGCGTGTCTCAAGAGCGAGGCTGGCGACTCTTTGAGACATGTCGCCACTGTGTAATCCCAGGCACGGCGAAGGCGCCTCCGTCTCCAACTTGGGGTCCAGGCTGGGACCTGCGGGTTCTTGGATATGTGTCAAACAGGATTCACCCGTCCAATGGTTGGTGCCCTTTTGGTTTCCCTTAGTCCGGAAAAGGGTACCCACAAAAGACACACCTATGTTTCCCCCAAACATCACCCTCTCACTTTAAATTGGACCCTCATTGGTGATGTTTAAAACCAGCAAAAGGAGAAATATTGGGAGCCCTGCGTTCATAGGCGGTAAATATAGGGTGCCCTGTAGATCCGAGGATCGTAGCGGACAAGCCGGAGAGCATGAGTGCGTGTTGGTTGAGGGCAATTACTTTTTGTGGGGTTTGCTTTAAAGGAAAAACACATTTCCTAGCCTAAGAGAGAGGAGCTCACCGCATCCTCCGCGCGAAGCCGCCGAGGCGACGAGCGGGGGTTCCCTAGCCTATTCTGACCACGCACCCATTTTTGGTGGACAGCAACTGATTGGGGGGGGTTCTGCGCTTTGGGTTTGTCACAGTCAGAGTAAGCAGTTCACCTCAACAGAAGGGGTCTTTATCACATGTGAGTTTGTGATTAACCAAATCCTTTGGTCAGATCGTAATTTCATTGACAGGAATGAATGCGCGCTGGTGTTATTTTACTTCCCCAAAGGAGGTCCACGAAAGGTCCGAACAGAGTTCTAAATAGGGGTCTGGAAATATCAGACATTTGCCTGCCAAGTTACGCATCCCTTTGGATTCCTTTTGGGCAATTCAACTTTTTGCCAGATCAAACCTGCGTACTAAATAGGGGATAGCGACAAAATCCCCTTTTGCCGCGCAGAAACCAACATAGGAGGGTGTTGTTTTAAGGGTTGCCCATTTAAACCAAAAGGAAAACCGCCCTTGGCTTAGTTCCTTCAGGGACCGGCAAGGAGAGACACGCCCCGAGCTGAGCGAAGCCTTCGGAACTTCGGTCAAAGGAAAGAGCCCTTTCATAAATTGGCTCCCTTTCGGCTGCATGAATTGGACAGCCTCGGCTTGTCAGGACCCGTTCCGTGGCCCTACCACGATAGAGGGATGCCAGGTACGGCAACTGGAAGCCAAGAATCTAGGGGCCTCCTGGGCCATGCGGTCACCCTTCCAGTGATCCACACCTTCCCTTGGTAAGAGAAAGAGCGGGACATGCACTAGGACTTCCTTTGATACGTTTGGTCATATTTGAGCAGTTTAGCATTGACTGAATCTAGACACTTGCCGGTATAAGGAGAACACTGAGGTTAGCCAAAGACCAGACTCGACACCCCCTCATTACCAGTGGCAGCCGGAAGTCGGTGAGGTGCAACTGGTGCTTCCCAAACAGGAACGGCGCTGCCGCCTTTTTCAGCGGGTTTCAAAATGAAACCAACATGTTATCAACCGTTTCGCTTTGAGACGCAATCCCAGATTGAATGAGAAGCTTTGGGCTACAAGCAATTGCTAAAAAAGCGCTAATTTATCGATCGCATCTCAGCGGCCAATGTGGCGAGTGGTACCAGCTTGTTTGCTGGCGCTTTGTGAGCTCCCCTTTCCCACCTTTGGGCAGGCTGAGAATGCGACATGCCAGCAGGATCCAGATGCAGCTTTGCTGATGCAGCTTCGCACAGATGGTGCCCTTGCCCAGTCCAAGGAGACGACCCAGAGCACCACTCTACCACTCCCCTTTTGCGACCCCACGATAACTCGTGAAGACGTGACCAATGTGGGCCTCACTCACGGGTCTCTACTCACAACTCAGTTTGGGGTCTTTGGCATTGAGAGTGTCTCAGTCAGTGGCTCTGGCAGTACCAATGAAGCCCGGATTTTCGACGGTGGATTGGATGAGGGTGCGGTTTGCACTTGTGACAACGACCTGCTCAACCCAAGCCTGGAGTTCCTCATTGTGATTCAGGAAGCCAATGCATGTTCGGAGCAGGCTAGTTGTGGCGGCGGTTGCGGTATTAGTTGCTGTGAGGGCGATGGCTGCACCAAGGTCACGGGGGGGACTCCACCCAATGTAGATGACAACTCGGGCGGAGGAACGATTACCATCACATTCAATGATTCAAGCTGTGTGGAAGACTTCCTCTTCGTGGATACCGAGGAGAACGGCGATGTGGAGGCATTTGCTGAGAACGGTACCTCGCTCGCGAAACAAGACTTTTTGGTCACGGGCAACAACGAGTTCAACTTTGTCTCTCTCAACGTGTGTGGTGTGAAGACAATAGTGGCGACACTTGGAGGTTCTGGTGCCATTTCCCTGCAGTGCTTCAATTCTACCATTGATCCCGGCACCACAACTACCACGGCAGCACCCACCACTGCATCGCCCACCACAGCTGCGCCCACCACAGCAGCGCCCACCACAGCAGCGCCCACCACCGCAGCGCCCACCACGGCAGCGCCCACCACAGCAGCGCCCACCACTGCAGCACCTACCACAGCAGCGCCCACCACTGCAGCACCGACCACTGCAGCACCGACCACTGCCGGACCCACCACAGCAGCGCCTACCACTGCAGCACCTACCACAGCAGCGCCCACCACTGCAGCACCTACCACAGCAGCGCCCACCACTGCAGCACCGACCACTGCAGCACCTACCACTGCCGGACCCACCACCGCAGCACCCACCACGGCAGCGCCTACCACGGCAGCACCTACCACTGCAGCACCTACCACAGCAGCGCCCACCACTGCAGCACCGACCACTGCAGCACCTACCACTGCCGCACCCACCACTGCAGCACCCACCACGGCAGCGCCTACCACGGCAGCACCTACCACTGCAGCACCTACCACAGCAGCGCCCACCACTGCAGCGCCCACCACGGAAGCACCTACCACGGCAGCACCCACGACCACAAGCACCACTTTACCACTCCCCTTTTGCGAGCCCACGATAACTCGTCAAGACGTGACCAATGTGGGCCTCACTCACGGGTCTCTACTCACAACTCAGTTTGGGGTCTTTGGCATTGAGAGTGTCTCGGCCAGTGGCTCTGGCAGTACCAATGAAGCCCGGATCTTCGACGGTGGATTGGATGAGGGTGCGGTTTGCACTTGTGACAACGACCTGCTCAACCCAAGCCTGGAGTTCCTCATTGTGATTCAGGAAGCCAATGCATGTTCGGAGCAGGCTAGTTGTGGCGGCGGTTGCGGTATTAGTTGCTGTGAGGGCGATGGCTGCACCAAGGTCACGGGGGGGACTCCACCCAATGTAGATGACAACTCGGGCGGAGGAACGATTACCATCACATTCAATGATTCAAGCTGTGTGGAAGACTTCCTCTTCGTGGATACCGAGGAGAACGGCGGTGTAGAGGCATTTGCTGAGAATGGTACCTCGCTCGCCCAACAGGACTTTTTGGTCACGGGCAACAACGAGTTCAACTTTGTCTCTCTCAACGTATGTGGTGTGAAGACAATAGTGGCGACACTTGGAGGTTCCGGTGCCATTTCCCTGCAGTGCTTCAATACTACCATTGATCCCGGCACCACAACTACCACGGCAGCACCCACCACTGCATCGCCCACCACAGCTGCGCCCACCACAGCAGCGCCCACCACAGCAGCGCCCACCACAGCAGCTCCCACCACCGCAGCGCCCACCACGGCAGCGCCCACCACAGCAGCGCCCACCACTGCAGCACCTACCACAGCAGCGCCCACCACTGCAGCACCGACCACTGCAGCACCTACCACTGCCGGACCCACCACAGCAGCGCCTACCACTGCAGCACCTACCACAGCAGCGCCCACCACTGCAGCACCTACCACAGCAGCGCCCACCACTGCAGCACCCACCACTGCAGCACCTACCACTGCCGGACCCACCACCGCAGCACCCACCACGGCAGCGCCTACCACGGCAGCACCTACCACTGCAGCACCTACCACAGCAGCGCCCACCACTGCAGCACCGACCACTGCAGCACCTACCACTGCCGGACCCACCACTGCAGCACCCACCACGGCAGCGCCTACCACGGCAGCACCTACCACTGCAGCACCTACCACAGCAGCGCCCACCACTGCAGCGCCCACCACGGAAGCACCTACCACGGCAGCACCCACGACCACAAGCACCACTTTACCACTCCCCTTTTGCGAGCCCACGATAACTCGTCAAGACGTGACCAATGTGGGCCTCACTCACGGGTCTCTACTCACAACTCAGTTTGGGGTCTTTGGCATTGAGAGTGTCTCGGCCAGTGGCTCTGGCAGTACCAATGAAGCCCGGATCTTCGACGGTGGATTGGATGAGGGTGCGGTTTGCACTTGTGACAACGACCTGCTCAACCCAAGCCTGGAGTTCCTCATTGTGATTCAGGAAGCCAATGCATGTTCGGAGCAGGCTAGTTGTGGCGGCGGTTGCGGTATTAGTTGCTGTGAGGGCGATGGCTGCACCAAGGTCACGGGGGGGACTCCACCCAATGTAGATGACAACTCGGGCGGAGGAACGATTACCATCACATTCAATGATTCAAGCTGTGTGGAAGACTTCCTCTTCGTGGATACCGAGGAGAACGGCGGTGTGGAGGCATTTGCTGAGAATGGTACCTCGCTCGCCCAACAGGACTTTTTGGTCACGGGCAACAACGAGTTCAACTTTGTCTCTCTCAACGTATGTGGTGTGAAGACAATAGTGGCGACACTTGGAGGTTCCGGTGCCATTTCCCTGCAGTGCTTCAATACTACCATTGATCCCGGCACCACAACTACCACGGCAGCACCCACCACAGCTGCGCCCACCACAGCAGCGCCCACCACAGCAGCGCCCACCACCGTAGCGCCCACCACGGCAGCGCCCACCACAGCAGCGCCCACCACTGCAGCACCTACCACAGCAGCGCCCACCACTGCAGCGCCCACCACTGCAGCACCTACCACAGCAGCGCCCACCACAGCAGCGCCTACCACTGCAGCACCTACCACAGCAGCGCCCACCACTGCAGCACCTACCACAGCAGCGCCCACCACTGCAGCACCGACCACTGCAGCACCTACCACTGCCGGACCCACCACCGCAGCACCTACAACCACCACGGAGACACCAGCACCACCACCACCACCACCAACTACCACCTCTTTGCCAGAGGTGTCGACTACAACTTCTTCGGTTCCCAAACCATACTATTCTCAATACCGGCGTCATCGGCGCATCCTTCACAATCGCCGTATCCGCAACTACCGTCGCATTCATGGTGGCTACTACGACTACGCAGGACCTACGGACGAACCCAGCACCACAACAGAAGCACCCACCACCAGCAGCACCACGACAACAACCACAACCACCACAACCACCACAACCACCACAACCACCACAACCACCACTAGCAATCCCACAACAACTGCGCAAGAGTTGTCGACTACAACTCCATCGGGCCCCAAACCATACTATTCTCAATACCGGCGCCATCGGCGAATCCAGCACAACCGTCGCTATCGTGGCTACGACTACGCAGGCCCTACGGAAGAACCCACAACCACAACAGAAGAATCCGATCCATATTATGCATACAATCGCCAGTACAGCAAGGAGTGAGCCCGCGCCAGCTAGATGCAACTTGCGCATCTTGCGCTTCATGCTAGCCACTGCGCATGGTCGGACAACGTCATTGCCAATCGCTTTCTTCCACTTTCCAGCACTGTCAAATCGAGAAGATTGTTGAAGAGTGGCTAGCCAGACGCAATACCGTTGGTGTCGTCCCACATCGTGCCGACTGTTTCAATTTGGTGAGCTATCTTTCTAGAACCCTCAAATCGAGAAGACATACTGTCGGGTTCATCTTTGGCAATGCCTCAGGTGGCAAAACATTTGCTCGAAGTGTGACAGAACATGTCGGACCCGCCTCATCTAAACAGAGAGTTTTTGCTATCCGTCTATCCTGCCATCCTATGTTCAACAGCCAAAAACATGGCCAGAAATTTGGAGGGCCAAACGATTTGGGTTTCCGGCAAGCTCAGAGGCGCTAGTCGCTGCTTGCAGTCGGTTTCCCGGATTGTGTGAGCAAAGCGTATGCCAGTCAGAATCGTCTTGGTAGATCTTTGCTTGTTTGCTCTCACATTCCAGCGTCCATGAAGGACCTTCGAACCTCGAATCAAGCAAAGCTTCTTTTTGAGCGCCAGCAGCCAGAAGCGCGCGATGTCTATCTCAAGCAAAAACCAGAGGTCGCCAGAACCGTTTGGGATCGTGGTCATTCCCTCAATCCAAAGCGTACTCGGCAACTTCAAGAACGTGAGCCATTACCAGCGTGAAAAAGGGAACTTTAGCCCGGGTGGAACCTTTTGGCCCAGCCAACTCTCCAGTTTTGAGTGGGCGGGTTGGGTGTTTGGGTTCGCTTCCAAACTTCCGGTTAGGTGCGAATGGTAGGTGGAGGTACTTAGCATCAACGGCCACCATGCGCCGCACCTATTTTGGGCTGTGTTTTCTGCATAGAGCACACCTCTTGAAATTAGCCAAAGACTCGAGGCCATCAGTTTCTCAGCGCGGCCTGACGGAGACCTTGGGGCCATGACCCGGAAGCCTCCGGGATCGGACCTTCTCCAGGCAGGCGGGCGGGCAAGCCGCCGGGCGCTTGCGGGCGCTGGCGGGCGAGCTGCGGGCGCGCTTCGCAGGCGCTGGTGAAGAGAAAGTGAAAGGTGGAACGGAAAACATGGCACGATGGTGGCATAAATTTCCGTTGAGCTTGCTTTGTTCTCCAACTCAATCTTGAGTTGGCATCCATTCTCCTCAATGACCTGCAAATGAGTACATAATTCTCCTACTCGTATCTCCAAAAAGGGGCCCCTTTCGGGTTCCCTCTTCATTTGCTGGGTTTCAACTTTTGGTGTCCCTTTAAAGTTGAGGCCACCTCAGAGAAAAAAAAAACCTCAAAAACAAACACACACAGACACACACACACGCATAGAAGAAGACAAATGGGTGTGGCTCAGAATTAAACAGGAGGGGTTACGCAGGTTTTGGTCGATGTGTCCACTTACCAGGGTTCCATTTTGGTACCGGTTTTTTGAGCCACAGCCAAATGGGGAACCAAGCCTTCCACTGCTGAAAGTGCCGGTTCAAAGTCGTGCGCCAGATGTTTGAGCCTCGCCTCCCATCTTGCCCAATTTTTCCATAGGGCAACTTGATTGGTTTTAAAGTTTTACCCAAGCATTTCGTGACCCTTAAGCCAAAGGCAAGAAATCGATGGAAGGGGCTGCGCAATGGATCCCTGTGAGTCTAATAGCTCGAAGTGTCTTATGAAGGTCGCTGGTGGGTCAAACATGCCCCCGGTGTTTGGCCAGCGACTGGGGCACGCACCCTTGGGGCGTTGGGGCAACGAAAGGACGACCTCCCAAAGATCGTTTTGGTTTTCCCATGGTCCATGTGTAGTTGCCCAAAAGTTGAACCTTTTCATTCTGGGTCCTTTTTGGGCAACTGATTATATACTCTTACTTTACACATTCAATGTGGCTTAAAAGCACCCCAATACCCAAATGTGTCAGGTCCTTACATTACTTAATTGGGATCTCCATTTTAGGGTTGGCTAAACATGGCTAACAGGATCAGACATGAAATTATGTCCCGAGATGTGAGCCAAATGAGAACAAATTAAAGCTTGAGGGGACCTCTTATACAAGTTACAAAACCACTTACTATGTACCTAGCCTGCTTGCCATGGTGTAAGAATCCTACAAGTTGACCAAGCTTGTCCAAATTCGGCAAAGGTCCCACCCACAAGCACTAGGATCCTTCTGTTCTGGCCCAAGGCAATCGACCTCCTAAGGGAATTCGGTTCTGAGAGCGACGGTTGAGGGTTCCCGGAAAAAAAAAGACATCCATGGACATCCCCACAAGTCACAAGGATTTGGTAGATGGCACAATTCCCTGTAGATGCTGGTAAGGGGATAAACCAAAATGGCGGATCTGTGCCATCTACATTCACCGAACTGCAAATGATGATGTCCACTTTCTGCTCTCTTTTCTACCTCTCATGTCTCCCCACCACAACCAACACCACACCCATACCCACAACGCTTTGCTCACTAAAGGGTTCTCAATTGAATTGCTACGCATGTCTCGCGTGTCTCAAGAGTGAGATTCTTAGACATGTCGCCATTGTGCAATCCCATGTCTTGATGTATGCTGATGTTTGAGAGGTGAACTGCTGCCTCTGACTGCAACAAACCAAAAAGCTCAGAACCCCCCCCCCATCGATCAGTTGCTGTCCACCAAAATTGGGTAAATGGTCAGACTGTCAGACTAGGCTAGATCCTGGAGGAACTCCAAGACTCTAGTGGCTCAAGGGCCATGTTGAGGTCACCCTTCCGAAGATTCACACCTTCCCGTAAAGGAAAGAGCGGGACATGCACTAGGACTTCCTTTGATACGTTGGGTCATACTTGAGCGGTTTAGCGTTGACTGATTCTAGAAACGTATGTCTGCTGGTTTGAGGAGAACACTGAGGTTTGGTACGGAACCAAGTCTTGCTAGTAACCACTCTGGGAGGCGCAAGCTATAGTCGACACCCCTTACCAGTGGCAACTGGAAGTGGGTGAGGTTCAATTGGTGCTTCCCAAACAGGAACGGGTAGCCCGCCTTTTTTCAGTCGGTCTCAAACTGAAGTTTTGAGATGCAATCCCAGATTGAGAAGCTTTTGGGCTACAAGCAATTGCTACAAGCGCTACTCAATCGCACGGGCAATGTGGCGATTGGTGCCGGCTTTGCTGGCGCTCGAGCTCCCAATTCCTACATTTGGGCAGACTCCCAATGCGACATGCCAGGAGGATCCTTCTTTGCTCATGCAGCTTCGCACGGGTGGGGCCACGACCAGGAGCACCACGCTGCCACTCCCCTTTTGCGAGCCCACCATAACTCGTCAAGACGTGACCAGTGTGGGTCTCACTCACGGGTCTCTACTCACAACTCAGTTTGGGGTCTTTGGCATTGAGAGTGTCTCGGTCAGTGGCTCTGGCAGTACCAATGAAGCCCGGATCTTCGACGGTGGATTGGATGAGGATACTGTTTGCACTTGTGACAACGACCTTCTCAACCCAAACCTGGAGTTCCTCATTGTGATTCAGGAAGCCAATGCATGTTCGGAGCAGGCTAGTTGTGGCGGCGGTTGCGGTATTAGTTGCTGTGAGGGCGATGGCTGCACCAAGGTCACGGGGGGGACTCCACCCAATGTAGATGACAACTCGGGCGGAGGAACGATTACCATCACATTCAATGATTCAAGCTGTGTGGAAGACTTCCTCTTCGTGGATACCGAGGAGAACGGCGGTGTGGAGGCATTTGCTGAGAACGGTACTTCGCTCGCCCAGCAAGACTTTTTGGTCACGGGCAACAACGAGTTCAACTTTGTCTCTCTCAACGTATGTGGTGTGAAGACAATAGTGGCGACACTTGGAGGCTCTGGTGCCATTTCCCTGCAGTGCTTCAATTCTACCATTGATCCCGGCACCACAACTACCACGGCAGCACCCACCACAGCAGCACCCACCACGGCAGCACCTACCACTGCCGCACCCACCACAGCAGCACCCACCACGGCAGCACCGACCACGGCAGCACCTACCACTGCCGGACCCACCACTGCAGCACCTACCACTGCAGCGCCCACCACTGCAGCACCTACCACAGCAGCGCCCACTACTGCAGCACCTACCACTGCCGCACCCACCACTGCAGCACCTACCACAGCAGCGCCCACCACGGCAGCGCCCACCACGGAAGCACCTACCACGGCAGCACCCACGACCACGAGCACCACTCTACCACTCCCCTTTTGCGAGCCCACGATAAGCCGTGAAGACGTGACCAGTGTGGGTCTCACTCACGGTTCTCTACTTACATCTCAGTTTGGGGTCTTTGGCATTGAGAGTGTGTCGGCCAGTGGCTCTGGCAGTACCAATGAAGCCCGGATCTTCGACGGTGGATTGGATGAGGATACTGTTTGCACTTGTGACAACGACCTTCTCAACCCCAACCTGCAGTACCTCCTTGTGATACAGGAAGCCAATGCATGTTCGGAGCAGGCTAGTTGTGGCGGCGGTTGCGGTATTAGTTGCTGTGAGGGCGATGGCTGCACCAAGGTCACGGGGGGGACTCCACCCAATGTAGATGACAACTCGGGCGGAGGAACGATTACCATCACATTCAATGATTCAAGCTGTGTGGAAGACTTCCTCTTCGTGGATACCGAGGAGAACGGCGGTGTGGAGGCATTTGCTGAGAACGGTACCTCGCTCGCCCAACAAGACTTTTTGGTCACGGGCAACAACGAGTTCAACTTTGTCTCTCTCAACGTATGTGGTGTGAAGACAATAGTGGCGACACTTGGAGGCTCTGGTGCCATTTCCCTGCAGTGCTTCAATTCTACCATTGATCCCGGCACCACAACTACCACAGCAGCACCCACTACGGCCGCGCCTACCACAGCAGCGCCCACCACTGCAGCACCGACCACGGCAGCACCCACTACAGCAGGACCCACCACAGCAGGACCCACCACGGCAGCACCTACCACTGCCGCACCCACCACAGCAGCGCCCACCACGGCAGCACCTACCACTGCCGGACCCACCACTGCAGCACCTACCACAGCAGCGCCCACCACTGCAGCACCTACCACAGCAGCGCCCACCACTGCAGCACCTACCACAGCAGCGCCCACCACGGCAGCACCTACCACTGCCGCACCCACCACAGCAGCACCCACCACGGCAGCACCGACCACGGCAGCACCTACCACTGCCGGACCCACCACTGCAGCACCTACCACAGCAGCGCCCACCACGGCTGCACCTACCACTGCCGGACCCACCACTGCAGCACCCACCACGGCAGCGCCTACCACGGCAGCACCTACCACCACAGCACCTACCACAGCAGCGCCCACCACTGCAGCACCTACCACAGCAGCGCCCACCACTGCAGCACCGACCACGGCAGCACCCACTACAGCAGGACCCACCACTGCAGCACCCACTACAGCAGAACCTACCACGGCGGAACCCACCACTGCAGCACCCACCACGGCAGCGCCTACCACGGCAGCACCTACCACTGCAGCACCCACCACAGCAGCGCCCACCACTGCAGCGCCCACCACGGAAGCACCTACCACGGCAGCACCAACCACCACGAGCACCACTTTACCACTCCCCTTTTGCGAGCCCACGATAAGTCATGAAGACGTGACCAGTGTGGGTCTCACTCACGGTTCTCTACTGACATCTCAGTTCGGGGTCTTTGGCATTGAGAGTGTCTCGGCCAGTGGCTCTGGCAGTACCAATGAGGCCCGGATCTTCGACGGTGGATTGGATGAGGATACTGTTTGCACTTGTGACAACGACCTTCTCAACCCCAACCTGCAGTACCTCCTTGTGATTCAGGAAGCCAATGCGTGTTCGGAGCAGGCTAGTTGTGGCGGCGGTTGCGGTATTAGTTGCTGTGAGGGCGATGGCTGCACCAAGGTCACGGGGGGGACTCCACCCAATGTAGATGACAACTCGGGCGGAGGAACGATTACCATCACATTCAATGATTCAAGCTGTGTGGAAGACTTCCTCTTCGTGGATACCGAGGAGAACGGCGGTGTGGAGGCATTTGCTGAGAACGGTACTTCACTCGCCCAACAAGACTTTTTGGTCACGGGCAACAACGAGTTCAACTTTGTCTCTCTCAACGTATGTGGTGTGAAGACAATAGTGGCGACACTTGGAGGTTCTGGTGCCATTTCCCTGCAGTGCTTCAATTCTACCATTGATCCCGGCACCACAACTACCACGGCAGCACCCACCACTGCATCGCCTACCACAGCTGCGCCCACCACCGCAGCGCCCACCACGGCAGCGCCCACCACAGCAGCGCCCACCACTGCAGCACCAACCACAGCAGCGCCCACCACTGCAGCACCGACCACTGCAGCACCTACCACTGCCGGACCCACCACTGCAGCACCCACCACGGCAGCGCCTACCACAGCAGCACCTACCACTGCAGCACCTACCACAGCAGCGCCCACCACAGCAGCGCCCACCACTGCAGCACCTACCACAGCAGCGCCCACCACTGCAGCACCGACCACGGCAGCACCCACCACTGCACCACCTACCACAGCAGCACCCACCACTGCAGCGCCTACCACGGCAGCACCTACCACTGCAGCACCTACCACAGCAGCGCCCACCACTGCAGCACCTACCACAGCAGCGCCCACCACTGCAGCGCCCACCACGGCAGGACCCACGACCACGAGCACCACTTTACCACTCCCCTTTTGCGAGCCCACGATAACTCGTGAAGACGTGACCAGTGTGGGTCTCACTCACGGTTCTCTACTTACAACTCAGTTTGGGGTCTTTGGCATTGAGAGTGTCTCGGCCAGTGGCTCTGGCAGTACCAATGAAGCCCGGTCTTCGACGGTGGATTGGATGAGGATACTGTTTGCACTTGTGACAACGACCTTCTCAACCCAAACCTGGAGTTCCTCATTGTGATTCAGGAAGCCAATGCATGTTCGGAGCAGGCTAGTTGTGGCGGCGGTTGCGGTATTAGTTGCTGTGAGGGCGATGGCTGCACCAAGGTCACGGGGGGGACTCCACCCAATGTAGATGACAACTCGGGCGGAGGAACGATTACCATCACATTCAATGATTCAAGCTGTGTGGAAGACTTCCTCTTCGTGGACACCGAGGAGAACGGCGGTGTGGAGGCATTTGCGGAGAACGGTACCTCGCTCGCCCAACAAGACTTTTTGGTCACGGGCAACAACGAGTTCAACTTTGTCTCTCTCAACGTATGTGGTGTGAAGACAATAGTGGCGACACTTGGAGGTTCTGGTGCCATTTCCCTGCAGTGCTTCAATACTACCATTGATCCCGGCACCACAACTACCACGGCGGCACCCACCACTGCATCGCCCACCACAGCTGCGCCAACCACAGCAGCGCCCACCACCGCAACGCCCACCACGGCAGCGCCCACCACAGCAGCGCCCACCACTGCAGCACCTACCACAGCAGCGCCCACCACTGCAGCACCGACCACTGCAGCACCTACCACAGCAGCGCCCACCACTGCAGCACCTACCACTGCAGCACCCACTACGGCAGCACCTACCACAGCAGCGCCCACCACCGCAGCGCCCACCACTGCAGCACCGACCACTGCAGCGCCCACCACTGCAGCACCTACCACAGCAGCGCCCACCACTGCAGCACCGACCACTGCAGCACCTACCACTGCCGGACCCACCACAGCAGCGCCTACCACTGCAGCACCTACCACAGCAGCACCTACCACAGCAGCACCCACCACTGCAGCACCTACCACTGCAGCACCCACTACGGCAGCACCTACCACAGCAGCGCCCACCACCGCAGCGCCCACCACTGCAGCACCGACCACTGCAGCGCCCACCACTGCAGCACCTACCACAGCAGCGCCCACCACTGCAGCACCGACCACTGCAGCACCTACCACTGCCGGACCCACCACTGCAGCACCCACCACGGCAGCGCCTACCACGGCAGCACCTTCCACTGCAGCACCCACCACAGCAGCACCTACCACTGCAGCACCTACCACATCAGCGCCCACCACTGCAGCGCCCACCACAGCAGCACCTACCACAGCAGCACCTACCACCACCACGGAGACACCAGCACCACCACCACCACCACCAACTACCACCTCTTTGCCAGAGGTGTCGACTACAACTTCTTCGGTCCCCAAACCATACTATTCTCAATACCGGGGCCATCGGCGCATCCTTCAGAATCGCCGTATCCGCAACTACCGTCGCATTCATGGCCATCGTCGCCATCATGGCTACTACGACTACGCAGGACCTACGGAAGAACCCAGCACCACAACAGAAGCACCCACCACCACCACCACCACCACCAGCACCACCACCACCACCACCACAACCACAACCACAACCACAACCACCACCATCAATCCCACAACAACTGCGCAAGAGTTGTCGACTACAACTCCTTCGGGCCCCAAACCATACTATTCTCAATACCGGCGCCATCGGCGCATCCTTCACAACCGTCGCCATCATGGCTACGACTACGCAGGCCCTACGGAAGAACCCACAACCACAACAGAAGAATCCGATCCATATTATGCATACAATCGCCAGTACAGCAAGGAGTGAGCCCACGCCAGCTAGATGCAACTTGTGCGTCATGGTAGCCACTGCGCATTGTCGGAAAATGTCATTGCCAATCGCTTTTTCCCACTTTCCAGCACCAGCAATTTGAGAAGATTGTTGAAGAGTGGCTACCGCCAGACGCAATACCGTCGGGTTCATCCCTGACCATGCCGACTTTTTCATCTCTGCCATGCCGCAGGTGGCAATCTGCTAGAAGACCCGCATCTAGACAGAGAGTTTTTGCTATCCATCTATCCTGCCATCCTGTGTTCAACAGCCAACACCATGGCCAGAAATTTGGAGGGCCAAATGATTCGGGTTTCCGGCAAGCTCAGAGGCGCTAGTCGCTGCTTGCAGTCGGGTTTCCCGGATTGTGTGAGCAAAGCGTATGCCAGTCAGAATCGTCTTGGTAAATCTCTGCTTGTTTGCTCTCACATTCCAGCGTCCATGAAGGACCTTTGGGTATCGAATCAAGCAAAGCTTTTTGTTTAGCGCCAGCAGCCAGAATCTCAAGCAAAAACCAGAGGTCGCCACTTCTGGGATTCTCGAAAGAGGATTTTTCGATTGAACCACCCATTTAGAGAGTAGTTCTGGACCAGGCAATAAACCGCTGGGCCAAGAGGTAGCATCGGAAACCAGCACCCATTTTCATGGTCCACTCCGACTGGGAGCTCAGGAACAGTCTCTCAGGCAGGTATGTGTCAACGGGACCCAAACAACCAATGTGCTTCCTTAAAAGGTCTCCCTTTAAGCTGTAAACCAGCCTAAAAGAACCCCAAGGGTTGCTTGGATTTGGTTTTTTGCAGTTGGTACCCTTTTCAGGTTTGTTTAAAGGGAAAACAAGAGGAACGCCAGCATCTTGTAGGGTCTCCCCCATTTTTACACGGTGATGTTTTGGACTTTTAGGAGGCTGTCAGGGTAGTAAGTATCACTAAGTGGCTGAAATGGCATCGGCCAGGGATATTTAATTTGTGGTGATGAGTTGACTGTGTTGGGTGTTTTCCCCCAACACGCCCGAGTTGTAGAACCTTGACTCACACGGGTGCTTCTGGGGAAGCTCACCATGTTGGGTCAATTTGGAGACCCCTTTTGTGAGTGTTTGTCAAAATCAGGGCCCAGTCCGGCTCCAAACAAGGTTCCCTATTTTGAGTCCCCTGGAAGGTACCAAGGGATAGACGTCTCGGCCATAGTCGTCTCAGCCCGGTTCGATCGCAGGATGCGCCCGATCGGTGAGGACGCTGCAAAAGGCACATGTGGCTGTGGCTCAAAAATCCGGTACCCAAAATGGAGCCCTGGTAAGGCGGGATCTGAGGGCAGCCCAGTTAAGTCTCTCTCATTCAAGTCCTCTACTTGCAACTCGCAACAAACGATTCGGCCGTTGCTTGTCAGTTTCTGCCCAACCGCAGCCAACACAATTCGGCAATTGCTACACTCACGCAAAGCTCGCTTTGCCCGCAGAAGTGCTCAGACCAAAGGAGGCTCTATCATTTACGTCCCGTACTTCAACTCTTTACACTTGTCGATGGTTTTCCGAGGTCTTCTTTCCAAGTCGGAGCGAGCTTGACCATCTCCGCAGACGGAACTGAAAGGGAAGGCCTGGACAGGTTGCCTCTGTGAGGGTTCTGTGGAGGGCGCGCTTTGGGCTCCTGACAGCGCGACTGGGAGCGTGCATCGGGGTCTGGCAGGGTTGGTGATTTCTCGTTTTCCTTTTCACAGGACGCCTCCAAAGCCAACCTCTTGCTGGTGGTTTGCTTGCCAGGCCAATGCCAATGCTACATGGGTCAAAACCAATGGGATCCCATTTGGGGTAGGTGAATTCACCACCCATTTTAGAGTTCCTCTTTAGTGGTTGGATTGAATCGGATGTACACTGGGGGTAGAGTGGGCTTCACATGATGCCGTCGTGTAAGACCCCAGGAGCCCCGCACTCCGGCCTGTCTTGTGACAGCGCGCCAGTGCTTGGAACGCATGTGCTAAACGGCCCTAGCGAAGTCGGGTCAGGGTGAAGACGGCTCGTTTGGTTATGATTTTTTCATGGTTACCCCCTCAAAAGTGGTTGGTGGACATACATCCCTGAATTTTGATGTCCACCAAAGAATCCCTAATCAAAGATTGCGAAGGGCACCTCCTTTGGCCGCCCCTTGACAAGAGCTCTGCCAGCGTTCACGTCTTCGCTTTCTTGGACGGGACCCCCCGGCGAATAGTGCCCTTTTACCCTTTTTTGGGGAGGGTTCCCCTAGTAAAGTAGACAACAGAATAGACTACAGAAAAAATAGGGTACCCTTATTCCAACCTCTCCACTGGAGGACCTAGGCAAGCTCAAACGGTTTGGGACACACTTCCCTGCTGATTGCCTTTGAAACCAACGCGACATGTGATTTTTGGATTCCATGCTCATCAGAGTACCCCGGGCCGTTTCTTATTTATGTTGTCCACGTTGCTTCCTGCTCGCCCTTTTGGCCCTCAGTGTCGGACGTCCACAGCTAATCGCGTGTTTACCAAAGAAACGAACGCTTTTTTGATAGGAGCTGATGGTTTTAGCCAGAGAACACCCAAGGTTTTTCAAATCAACATCTTGTCAACCTTGATAAGCACCAGTTCACCTATTTGCGTTTGCGAGGTCGCCCATCATTCGCACAAGTTGCGGCTCGATTTGTTTGTCCGCTGAAGTCTCAGGCTGAAATCAGAAAGTTTTCGTGTACTTTTCGGCTTTTTCGGACCAACGCCTCTTTGATACCCCCACTAACCTTTACTCACCTGGGGTTTTCGAGAGCAAAACAGATCTACCAGGTGCCTCCGTTGGTTGGCAGATTTGATATTGCATCCATGGCAAGTGTATTGAGTGCTAGCCGACTGAAAACGGATGCGGCCTGTGCCATTCCTAGCGCTCCCGTTTTTCCTTCGAGGCCGTATGTGTCTTGGGACGTGCGCAGCCGACAGACTTTTGAAGCAGTCAGTTTCATGCCTCCGTTCATGCCTTGCAGCAACTGTGGATGGGCCGATCAATGGCAGGGGACACTACAATGAACACCATGTGCACACTTGTGCACTCCCATGCGTTTGTTCATTTGTTTTTTGTTTTTCTCTCCCGCCCTCTCTTTTTTCCCTCTCCCTCTTTTTTCTCTCCCTCTTTTTTCTCTCCCTCTTTTTCCTCTCCCTCTTTTGCCTCTACCTCTTTTGCCTCTCCCTCGTTTTCCTCTACCTCTTTTTCCTCTACCTCTTTTTCCTCTCCCTCTTTTTCCTCTCCCTCTTTTTCCTCTACCTCTTTTTCTTTTTGTTCCTCGCTCCCTTTGTTCCTCTCTCCCTTTTTCCTCTCACCCTTTCTTGTCTCTCTCTCTCTCTCTTTTTTCTCCCTCTTTTTCCTCTCCCTCTTTCTCCCCTCTTTTTCCTCTCTCTCTCTCTCTTTCTCTTTTCTTTCTTTCTCTCTCTCAAGGGATTGCGCACAACGGCGCCCTTGGCCAAGCCTAAGCAAACCCGCTGGGGGACGGGACGTACGGACGGCGGGGGACGGCCGGACGGACGAGCGGCGCAGGTGCCGCGGCCTCGGCGGCCTTTGTGAGCCTCGCCACGAACGACTATTACGCCGCCCGACGCGGGTGGGCGGGTGGGTGGGCGGGTGGGCGGGTGGTTTTTCTGTGGCATTTGCCAGGCCAGGAGGTTTTCTGGGTGCGAGGGAATGAGAACTGGAATGAAGCCAGGCTTTTTGGTCCCCAAAATTCAAAACCCAGGAGGTTTGTTCTTGGTGCGAGACTGTGGACACGGACCCAGGTGGTTGGCCGGGGAAATATGAAGGGCCTCCCTTCGCACTAGGCCAAGTTCCTGGCTTGTGACACCCTACTGTGGATGGTTGAAATCGAATCCTCTTTGGGCACGAATGAAAGTTGAAACCATAACGTTGGTTGGTATTTGCAGGGGAATTATCAGAAACCAGGGTTTCTTAGGTGGTGCGAACGGATTTCGTCCATCCACAGTAGGGAATGAGAAATGGAGTGAACCCAGGCTTTTTGGTCCCCAAAACCACCAATTGGGGGGTTTAGAAGGGTCATGCCAATGTGTGAAGGGAACCCGTTTTCCAGCGAAGAAAAGAAAACCGAGGCCAAGGGCGCGCTGGTGACGCTGCACTCCGTACATCTTCATGGAGGCCAGAGAAGCTTCAGATGGGAATTGGAGCGTGACTTTCCGAAACATTCACCGCTCCAACTACCGATTGTCTCGTGATGGGATTGGAAGTGGCATTCTCATCGGAATACTGCATTATCGTTGGAATTGGATTTTCTTTCCTTTCACCACTTTCCTGCATTCCCCTCACGATCTTTATTCCTCCATTCCGATTTTCTTTCCTTTCACAACTTTCCTTCATTCCCTCCACAATGTTTATTCCTTCTGAAGTATCTCGTGCTCATCCCTCACGTGGGAACAGGATGAGATCCCTCACCGGTCAGGGAACAGGAAAGCCGCAACTCATCCAATTTCTCGATCTTCCCGCTTGTGAGTCTCTCTTCGCTCCGCTCCGTACTTTCCAGAGATTCTTGGCTTACGTCACGGTCGAAGTCTCTCCGGTCGATGAAACCCCCAAAACCATCCAAGGACCATGATCTGGGGCTTGGGTAATGCCATTCCTTGCGTTCCCAAATGGAGTCCTTCGTGGGTGGTATGTTCAGCGCCAAATGGAATCCAGCCATAGGGGACCCCTACTAGGTCCCCCAGTAGTGCCCTTTTGGGGGAGGGCTCCCCTTCCAAAAGAGACTACGTACCCGAAAATAAATGAATAAAATAAACATAAAAAACAAATCGGGTACCCATAATCTCCAAGCTCTCTACTGGAGGATCTAGTCTATATGGAGCAGCCATGTGAGAAGCTTCTACCTGGTTTGACATATCTCGGGTCTCTCCACCGCGTGGGCAGGGGTGTCCGCGTCAGAAAGCGGTGTGTGGATTGGTTCTTGACATAGCAAGCCCTAGAGCCCTTAGCTGTCTTGTCTTGGAGCAGGCGGTGCGTCTTGAACCTACTTGAATGGACCGTGGAAGAGCCCAGATCTCCGTGGCTCGTGAGGCCGGGTGACGCCTCGGTTTGAGACTCTCACGCCGGAAAAGGCTAACTGCGGCATTGGGATCCGGTTGTGAAACAATTGGAGCAGGAACGTCAGTGAGCGGGCAATTCACCAACAAACTTGCTGACGTGAAAGTAGGTGCCATTCCCATGTAAAGGGGGAGTCAGACACGCGAGGGAGTCCTTATAGCAATGTAATCAGGGGGGGGGGGGGTCCTAAATGTAACCAGTTACATTTTTGGGGTTGTTTTTGGTGGTTTGGAGGACCTTGAGCAACTGGGGCTAATTGGGAGTTCAACATTTGGCTCCAATCAAGGACTGGGTAAGTGTAGCAGATTATCGACAATTTAGCTCCTCGAGGCCATGTTCTGGCTCCATAAGGCAAGACTGGAACTACGCGCTTTCTCTCCTCGATTATGGTGGGTTTAGGGTTACGGTTAGAACTTGCTGTTGGCCGAACCATTCGACTTCACATCCATGTTTCAATCACTCTCAATAATAGCTCCCGGTCATCTGGGTGAACGAGCTGAACGTTTGCTCTCCAGAGTGGAGATGCGAAATCCAGCTTCGCCATCATCCAATCCTTCTCATGTTTCTTTGGCTATTTATCATAGAGTCTTCAGTTGCTGGGCGAACGCAGCCGACAAAAACAAGAGTTTTGGCAAAGCCTTGCAACGGCCGATGTTCTCGCTCGAGCAGTTTGAGATTCAAGATTTTCGTGCTGCTAGTAACGAGACCCTGTACGACATCGAGCTTCGACCAGCGATGAGAACCTACAAGCTTATACTTAGCACGGAGCAGCGCAGAACAGGCAAGAACTGGTGGACACACTGATTTGAAAAGTTGCCAAGGCCACATCGTTGATCACCTCAAAAGGGACGAAGCACAAAGGCTGCTATGGAAGCCAACAATGGTGGCTGACAGTGACTGAGCTGTCCAGAACTGCCCAAATCTCCAGATATATAAGGCGCAAGCGGGAACACAAAAAAAAAACAGTGGAAGAATATTGGATATCTGTACACGTAAGACGTTCTGTGAGCGCTCTCTAATTTTGCGAGCGTCCTCTGCGTGTTCGAGCCGATCGAAACCGGACAGCTTAGTGACAAACAATCGGCTTTGGGCTTGAGGAAAAACTGACGTTCTTCTTGTCTGAGATGGCAGTTCTGACTTGCTACGACTGAAATGTCTGCTTGGACAGACACAGCAGATGTCATTTACAAATTTACACGCATATACATGTCTGGGTTCAAGCGGCGCGCCTTTTTTGTTGGAGGGGCTGTGCTTGGCTTTTCCCAGAGCCGAAGCAAGGATCCCTTTCGGATGAGCTAACTCGAGACGCCTTGACATGAAAGCTGTTGGGGACGTTTTGGGGCTACTGTCACCGACTGTCACTCAAAGACCGTTTTACTTTTGGCTTTGGGCTGCCCGACAACGCCTGGAAAGCCGACGGCGCATGCCGACGGCACATGCCCACATATGCCCGACCCTATGACTGTGCAATGCCTAGAAGCGGGTAAAACAAAGGCCAGCTGCTCATCACTGTTCGAAAAGCTTTCTCCAGTTGACCTTCGGTGCGCGAAGGGCAGCAAGTACCGAGCGGTGTTGAAGAATGAGATCGGCAGGCATGAGTCCTGGCTCAAATACACTCAAGTGAAGGGAGCTTGCATCTCGTTCCAACAAAAACTTCTCACGGACCCCGTGTTTTGGAAAAATTTCACGTGACCGCCTGCGACTGACAAGTGGTGACAGATGACTGGAGCCAACTGGAGCCTGCCCAGGCCCTCCCTTGCCTTGAACTTGGAGATCAGCTTCAACGTGTTCAATGTGGGGCCACTAACTCTCTCGGCCAAGGTGCGCTCACAGAGCTTCTCACCATCTCTTTGAATTCCTGTGTTTGACAACGGCAGAAACCAGGCCCTTCCGTTTGCATTGAGGGTGTTTGGAACGGTTTGAGCTACCCCAGATGGAGCGTCGCAGGGCGACCTACTTGGACCTGTTGCTGCAGATCGCCGCGAGCACACCCGACACTCGTGTCGCAACCCCACGCGCAACCTGCCGGCAAGGATTTGGGAGGCAGCTTCTTCATCCGATTAGGAGGGCCGCTGTGATGTAGCTGAAGCTTGTGCTAAGGCCCTTGTTGCGGCACGCAGGCTTGGCGGATGTCCACCACACCACCTTTCCGGGGATGCCTAGTGTGGCTAGCAAGTGACGCGCAGTTGGTTATGGCCGGTCAGGTATTTGAAGAAGCTGGAGAACACAGAAACGCACAGGAAGTCACAGGCTCTTCCCCACGCAGCGCAACCACTCAGGGTCTTGCAAATTCTTCTCAAAGAAGTAGCGGAAGGCAAAGTGAAGACTGCGTCGATGCCCCGTCACGAAGCCTAGACTCAGCGGCGCATCCTCTTCCTCCCTTTCTTGGTGAACCCTGATCTTCTTGAAGTCCTGGCGCCAGTTCATTTCCTGCCATTTGCAAACCTGCGGTTATTTTGAGGATTACTCGGGAATACACGGTTGCCAAGGCAAGTTTAGCAGGAACTTTCGTGATACTTATAAAGTGCAGACTGGACTCCAAGATGGGTGAAATTTACGTCTGTTGCGTCGATGGACCGACCGACGGGGACGTTCTCGGGACGGGCGCGGCCCTCCAGCACGCAGCCAACTTTGAACAAGATTGTCTCTGGGTGGCGAGCCAAGTCAAGAAGTCATTTTGTGTAGTTTGCCAGGTGCCCAGGGTTCATTTCCATGCTGGCTTCATGTCGCCAACACTAGCCAGGACCTGTGGCGCCTCTGGGCCAAAATGCTGATGCCTGGCAACATATGAGAAGCTTTGCTCAAAAGAGCTACAAAGTTTTGAACGGCCAAAGATGGTTTGGTGGGCAAATTCGCAGTAGATGAAGAAGTCCTCGCTGGCTGACAAAAAAAAGCAGCCATTTGATGCGCTCGCCAGCCCCCCCTCTGTTCGTAACAAAAAGCATCCTTTGGTTTGGCCGGGAAAAAGCGCCGGAGAAAAATGCATTTTCCACTTGAACTTTTTGGGCTGAGTCGCTTATGCCTTTGGCATTAAGCCCTCCCAGCTGTCTCCGGCTTTGTCAAAACTGTGCTTTTTTGGGGCTGAATGGCTTCCGTCTAGTGGGATTAAGCACTTCCTGGACATGCAAAAGTCATGTTTTTTTCCGGCCTTTTGCTCGAAAAGTTGTATGAGCATGTTTTTTTCAAAAAAACTTGAATCATTCAACTTCTGCTTTTTGCTTGTAACATGCGCTAACTTCACAAGTCATAAGCTAAACATAGTGAATTTCTTTTTTAACTTGCAATTGACGATTTGACACACGCGGGTGTCAAAATCGTCAATTCACATATCAATTAATGTTTTTCTTGGCACATCGGCCTCTGAGAGTTCACACATATATGTGACACGAGGTTTACAGGTTTACCTCGTTGAAGAGGAATCCGCCGCGCGCTTTTCCACTCAAGCGACACCGTCGCAAGGTACCGCCGGATGGCCCTGTCACCAGTCCCACTCGCGTGTGTGCCCGAAGCCTGGCCAGGGGAAGATGCCAACCCACTGCTCAACTCCAAGTTAAACAAGACAAGCAGCTATATTGCACAGCCGGCGGATGAAATCTTCATCGTTGACGCACGATCCCAGCTTGAACGGGTTTGCCAGGCCAGATTGCCACATATGGATAAATGTATGTATCCTTAGTCCCCACGTACTACCAAACAACAATAATGCAGACCGATCTGCAATACACAGCGCAACTTAATCTGCACCAGCCAGGGCACTTGGGGCGAACTTTGTATCTCTTAACATTGCGCTGCAAGTTGTCGGCGGCAAGCCAGAGGAAGCCCTTCACAAACCGAGTGGCCGCCTGCAGCCCCGCAGCCCTGCCATCGTCGCCCATGAAATACGCAGAGCCCTCGTCACCAATCTCAACGGCTGATGCGAGGCATTTGCCGGTCCTGGATTGCATGGATGCATGTAGGCCCGGAAAAGAACCCGAGTAACTCAGGTGGCGCAGGAGTGGCGAAAGCACTACGCATGTGTGGCTCAAAGTGCGAACAAAGACTCAGTCGCAAGACTTTGGCATACGTGGGGTCGCGGGGGCAGTTGAAGTACCGTAGAACATCAGCCTGGGCAAATGCAATTTCTCTTGATTAAGAGTGTTATAAAACAAAAGAAGGCAGGAGACCATGAAGAGGATGAGGATTCGGGCGTCGTGCCCTTTGCAGTTCAAAGTCGCGTAGCCGCCCTCCGCCAAGACCAGCTCATCGCACTCAAGCTTTAAGCTGCGCGATTTGCACCACAGCCGGGCCAGATCCAAGGCCACATCAAGCTTGTTTCCAAAAATGTCCAACAAGCAGCTGCCCAAATAGTCAGGCGCAAAGCCTCTGTAGTTGACATGCAGAACATCGTCCCATATCAAGCGCGGGTGAAAAGTCGGGAGGGCGGTCAAGGGGCTCAGTGTTCTGTTCCAGGAGCGAAAAGTATCAACAAATTCCTTAGGTACGCTTAGCTGGTCAAGGCGCGCAAGCACCCATATATCGCACAAGAATCCGCAAGGGTCTCATCGCTGTTCATCCACCCGCTATCCGGAAACACATTCATGTAGTGCGTGGAGCCGCGCCGCAAATAAAATCGCCCGTCCTCAGGGTCTTTGACGCTCGCTAGCCTTGGTCACACAAAATTCATACATAGCGTAGGGCGTTGGAAGCTTCAGCGCGTGCGTGCAGGCAAGCGGCTTGCAGATATGGCACATCCTAGCAAACACCCCCGCACATAGGAAACTGCTGCACATATCCCACGCAGGTTTGCATATATACAAACAAATAATGTTTTTATCTATATGGATCTGTGTTTGTGTGCGACGGAGGCACGTTTATGTGAGACGCGCGCACGTGTGTTTGTGTGTGTGTTGCGTTTGCAGTTGCGTTTGCGGGTTGCGGGTGTGTGTGTGTGTGTGTGTGTATGTGTTCTTGCTTTTTGTTTGTTTGTTTGTTTGCTTGCTTGTGTTTCTGTTTTGCGCCGGTAGCTTTGGCCGCGCTTTCGCGCCACAACCTGCATATAGACGCGCATGCACACGTGTGAGCCATATGGCAGTAAATCGAGAGTTGAATTTTGCTAAATTATTGAACTCTCGATTTCAGCCGCGTACTCAGTTCGGCACGCGGGTCACGCTACTGCATGCTGGCTTTTTGATGGGCCCCGGGCAAGTGGAAAGCCTGCTGAAACCACTTCAGATCGCCCTTCAGGCCGAAGTAAACAGCCTTGCACAGCTGCCCACCAACTGTAAACTGCCTCAGCTAGCTAAGAATTCCGGTCGGTTTTGCGAGTTGCACGCGTGGTCAAACTACAGCGCCCAAGAAGCAATGTCGAGATGTCACTGGCAATAATCTGCATGATGGCGTCTATTGTCGTTGGGCAGCCTTTGTATTTCTTTTGCAGATCGCGAGTTACTAGATGACGGCCAGGGATGCAACCTGACCCGCGTGCATGCGTGTGTGTACGAACGTTAACTGATGGTCCCCCCCTAGCGCACTGAATCGCTTGCAAGCCACAAAGAGCCATTCGGCGGTGCAGCGAGTCCTTGGCGAACCGCAAAGGTCCACGCAAACCCCGGGACCATACCTGGATAGCTAAGTATAGCTAAGGCACACCGTGGCAGAAAGGCGACGCCATTGATATCACCATTAAGTTGTGACCCTTGAAGTAAGGGCCTTCATCACCGTGGATCCGCAGCAAGAAATCATTCGAACCTAAAGCGCGCTTCATGCGGCTTATGCGTCGCGCTTGAAGTGTAACCCGGCCTGCATCAAAAGTCCCTTCAAGAGCAGGAGCCCGGCGCATAGCATCAATGAACCTGGGACAAGGAAAGCAGCGACAATAAAAGGGTGAAGGGCATGCAGAGTTTGAACTCAAATTTGCTGCCTGGGTACTGGGACCTCTTCTCAAAAGTTGTATTCCCAAACAGAAACCACTGCTGTAGCTTCGCGTCCTTTCCAAGCCAAGTCAAATATGAAGATGGCAGCACCATACCTTGGAAGCGATTTTCACGGAGAAAAAGGCAGGCGCTAACACACGGCATTTGTGCAAATGCTTGTTAACTCCAATTAGGCACTGTATTTTCTGTAGACCAGTTTCTTCTTGAGTTGGATGGGCAGCTCAAAAACACTGACCGCCGGCAAATCCTTTCTGAAATGAGCGTGTAGGGCGCCTTCTGTGGACGCAGCCCCAAAAACTGCAGTTTGATACCTCGCGCTGCCTTCGCTGATAGCTGCAGAAGCCACACTTTGTAAAAAACTGACATCGGCGTTTTTGTTTTGCAGACCTTTCATCAACTGGCAAGGGATCGGGGTCTCTGCAATGTGCTCAATGTTGGAATAGCTAGATGGGATTGCTGGTAGATCGCCATGATGTTCAACTTTGTGCTTCTTGGCCACATTGAGTGACCACTGCACCGTCCGCTTGGAAGAGGAGGGCCTTGGTTTTTGAAAAGAAGGTCACGCTCGTAGTCCAGCGTCTGATATGTAATCCAAGCGGCTTTTCCCCTAATGGGTGATCTGCAGCACCTGCGCGGGGAAACGCGTGATATGTTGGGAGAAAGTTTCTTGAGCAGGCAAGGGTGTCGATGCGTGGTCGCTAGATTTTCACCTCGCTTTCACGCCCATGTGCCGGGACCCCAAGCGCAGTGCTTTGCACTGCAAACCCCTCGACCTAGGCTATCTACTCCAAAGCACGAAACGCACATCGATCTAGATCTAACCTAATCACACTTTCCGGTTCTCCAGGACTTTCGCGCAGCCAACCACAAACTCCTTAGACACCAGCCAAAATGTTGAAGGGGTGAGTCAAGCGAATTGCGGGGCCCAGGCTTCCTTGGCACAGAAGTGCAAGTAGGCGGTGCCCAAAGCCTGTGCAGAAAATGCCAGGGTCAGGAGTCCTGCGCAGCTGGTCGGTCCTTCAGCGCCACAGTCCAGGCATCCTCCTCGGTTTCGGATGTTGCAGAGGCGACGTCCTGCACACGCACACGTGCGATATGCCTGCACGCACCTGCAAAGCAAAACAAAAACAACAAGAGCCAGCGGGGTGACTCTTCCATTGTTTTTGGAGGCATTTGGCAAAAAGCAAAAAACGACAAATATTGGGCTGTAGCCCGTGGCATGTTACCCGCTTTTTGAGGCGCGCGCACGCACACAACAATCGTTAACGTAGAACAAAACGAGAATGAGAGAGTGTCACTGTTCTCGTTTTGTTTGTGAGACACGCGCGCACTGCACAACTGCACACGGTAAAAGCAAAACGAGATGAGTGAATGCTCTTCTCGTTTTGTTTTGAAACGCGCGCGCGTGCTCAACAGCATGCAGTTAAAAAAACAAATGGAGAGGTTCTCGCTCTTCTCGTTTTGCTTGTTACTCTGCGCTGATGCGCATGAGTCTCAAAAAGCAGAACGAGAATGAGAGTTCCTCTCGATTTGTTTTTGAGATGCACGCGCAACACATATATATATGTTGCAAGAATAAAATAGCGCGTTGCAGACGTGGAGTAAGAAACTAAAAGTACTATTGAAAGCACATACTCTTTTCTGTTTGGTTCTTGAGATGCGCGCGTAGGCATGTGGAAAAAAGGAACGAGAATGAGAGCACGTTGCTCTTCTGGTCTTGTTCTTTTGCGACGCACGCAGTTAAAACAAAACGCGAAGGATATGTTGCCCTTCTCGCTTTGTTTTTGTGACGCATCAAACCGCCCAGCCTTCCACGCGGCTTCAAGCTCTGTCTTTGCGCGCTCCAGAGCCAGCATTGGCTCTTTGCACTCTTGCTGGCTGTGCACCCAGACACTGAGTTTGCCGAAGGAGGCCGCCTGCCAAGGGACAATGAAACTGTTGCACTGGTGCGCTGCAAAGTGTAGCCCAGCCTTGTTCAAGACTGTGCATTGGCAGCTCTTTTTGGTTTCCACTCTGTCAACCAGAGGGATTGCAGTGCCAGGCTTCAGGTCAGAGGGCCGCACACGAGTGATGTCCCAAACTGCAGGTGGGTTTGCGGTAGAGCCCTTTTTGCTTTTCTTTGTCTTGACTGGGCCTGGCCGGAGGGCGCAACAAGCAAGCCAACAAAATGGGTGGCAAGGCCTTGCTCCTTCTGCGTGTTGCGCTTTTTCCCCTTCTGGCGGTCCTCCAACCTCCTTGGCGGTCTTCCTGAGTGCAAGCATGTTGGGCCGCTAACGCAACATGACACGTGTGGCGTGTAATGCAATCGAAGGGCAGCTCAGAAAACAAGGCTTTGGCCTCTGGGCGGCAATCTTCGCAAATCGGGGTGATCACCATCCTGGCGGATTCTGACACGGTGTTCTTGTCAGAATCCTCCATGCGGATGATGAGCTTGTAGACCGAGAAGCCGGACACATTGGGATCATCCTTGCACCCTAGGCCACATCAAGTGCACAGACAGGAGTGGGCGTGCTACTCAGCCAAAAAACTGCCAGCTGCACGAGCTTCTGCCCCGCTTTTGCGGCATTTCCAGCGTAGTGCTGGAGCACCTGCTCATCGGTGAGCCACCCCGACAGCATCTCGGATGTCCTGGGCAAAAGAATGCCATAGAACAGGCAACATGGGTGACGGACTGGCACTGCTGCTAGGGCGTGGGCTCATCATGCCGGCTCTCCTTGATGATGGAGATGGTGCACTTTGTGACGCACTCACCAGACGCGATCCACTTGCGCAGCAACTCCTTTCGGGGGTTGCCTTTGGACCTGAAAGCGGCAACCATCTCATAGGTGGCTCTGCCCGGGTTTCTGCAAGCGCGGCGGAGGCTTTGCAAAGCTGCCGCCGTGCCACGCTCCTGCGCGCTAGTGCAGGTTGCGTGGCACAGAGTATGATTAACACTGCGCATAGCGCCTCCTCGGCGTTCTCAGCTGTCTCAGCTGTGGCCGTCGTCGGGGCTGCGGACGGTGTGGTCGCTGGCTGTTCCGGCTGTGTGGCAGGCACTGGCGTGGCAGGCGCTGAGGAAGACCTATCAGAGGCTGAGGCCTTGTCTGGGGCTGGCGCTGCAGGTTGGGAAGGCGTCGCAAACGACGGGGCCTCAGACACTGCGTCTGGCACCTTAGGAGTGGCTGCTGGCGTAGTCTGTGCTGGGGAGGGCGTGCACGGGGAGACAGTGGTCTGCTGCGACTGGCGTGTGCCAGCTGACGTGTCCAGGCTAGCCTGGGCCTTCATAGCTTGCAACTGCTGCGCGAGCTTGGCGTTTTCCTCGCGCAGTTTGCGTTTCCTTTCGCCTCTTTGCTGTTCCTGCTGAAGTTGCGCTTTCAACTCCTCCTGTTCCTGCATCAGTTTGCGAAGCTCCTGTTCTTCCTCATCCTGTTTTGTTTCCTGTGGCTTTGCTGCTGCTTTGCGCTTTGGTGCTGCCTTCGTTTTTGCTTTTGACTTTGCCGCGCTGCGCTTTTGCGGTTGTTCAGCTGCTTGCTTTTTCTGCTCCTCCTCTTCGCGATCTAGACGATCAAGCTCCGCGGCCATCTCCTTTTCCAACTGCAAGTCCTGCGCGTGCGCATGTGTCACATTTGTCATGACAGGGTTTTGCATGAACTGTGTTGGAATTCAAGGTTCGAATCTGGTTTGATTCGAACCTTGAATTTGGGACATGCGTAAACTGACGCACACGCTATTAACGCAGGCCTCCAGCGTTTTGGTCTCAGCAGGTGTCACTTCAGCCGGCAAAGGGTCCGCGAAGATGTCACCAGGCTGGGTCTCCAGGAGGCACTGAGGCTGCGTATCTGCGGATGCTGGGGATGCTGGCCAAACACTGATTGTAGCAGGCCTGGGATAGTCTGGGGGCTCTCAGCCTGAGCAAGGAATTTCACAAGTAAAACTCGGTTTTACTTGTGAAAAATGCTCGTGATGACTCACGTGCGCTAGGAAGGATGCCCATATGTTCTCCTTCGTCTTAATGGGGGCAACTGAAACAGCGCCGATTAAGCAAACCACAAACGTGCCTGCTGAAGCTCAAGCTTGGCCTCGAAGAAGCGTGCCTGCCAGCTCAAATTGAGACATCAAATTTTGGCAGGGAACTCTTTCGCCTGAGACATCTCAAGCTCGCGGTCCAAATGCCGGCAGCCCGACAAAAAAGTGCTGATGCTAAGCTGGGAGGCCATCAGCGCTGGGAAGCCAAAATCTCGGACGATTTGGAGGGTGCGGTTTTGTACGGGTTGCGTACGGGTGCCCAAAAGCATGTTTAGTAAAGGGGGTACGGGTTTGTACGGTTTTTGTACGGTTTTTGTACGGGTGGGATTGTTCCAAGAAAAAACTGATATTTCTTTCTTGTTTAATGCAACGCAAGATCCCAATCCGATCCAAGGGTTTGCCCATCAAAACATCTCCGTAAGATGCACCAGCAGAGAAAAAGACGTACAAACCCGTACAGAAACCGTACAAAAACCGTACAAAAACCGACAAAACCGTACAAAACCGTACAAAGCCAATATGGTCACACTATTTAGCTTTAGTTTTAGTTGACGTTCTTTATCGTGCGTGGCCCGTACAAAACCCGTACAAAACCCGTACAAAACCGTACAAAACCGTACAAATCCACACTCGCAAGCCAAGTGCGCATGTCGCGTATGTTTGCAGATGTACTCAGTAAGGCGTTACTGACACATCTGCAATATCACGCGGCACGCTCGAGAGTAAGTTTTTCACCCCCAATCTCAAAGGTCAGAGCGTAAGCCCATGTCCTTAAGCAGCTTTCGCCATCCGCCCTTTGGGACGCGAAGCGTGCGGCTCCGGCTCAGATAGACCAGCACTGGCCATAGCTGTGCCTGAGACAATAAGCCACACGCGTAATTAACTTCAAGCAATCTGTAAGTCAGGCCCGCGCGTCTTCCCACTGGTCCCCGAGGTCAAGGACGTGGTCCTTGTAAAAGGCTTTGTACCTGGATCAAAGGATGGTTCGCGTAGAATGCGGTGTGTGAACAATTTGCATGGGAGCACCCTGAGTGGTAATCGAACACATCATTGGGGCGGTAGTTCGGCAGTGGTGCATCATCGCGGTTTTCATGATCACACACCAGCCAGGCAATAGCCGACCCCAGTTCGCTAGGGTACTCCCTTAGGTTGATGAAGCGCGCTCAAATGTCAAGCTGCCAAGCAACAGCCAAAACAAGCACCGCCACCAAATTGTTTTGAAGCCAAAGTGCTGTGTTTCATGAAGCGCGCGCGTGCCACAAACGTGCCCGTTCGCGTTGCGAAATGTAGGAGGGGCCTTCTTAAGCTCTTCGCGGCGCTCCAGCATCATAGCCTTGCGCTCATTTGTGAACTTGCGGTAAAGACCGGCCACCCACATCCTAGGCACATCTGAACGCGCGCCTTTCATCGGCAGCTCCATTAAGGCAAGCAAGAAGCCGGTTTGACCAAAAGCTGGTAAGCTTGGAAGTCCAGTGGAGGTAGGCCCCAAGATACACATTCACCTTGTAGTGGTCTGCGGGTGCCCTAGGGTGAGCAAACATCATCGAGGTGGCTGGCTGCTCAAGCACCCAAGAGCCACGAAGCCACTCGATGATGCGGATGGCCAAAAAGGTTCTGCGCAGGAAAGGCATCTCAGGCAAAGGAGTCTATGTGTGCAGCTTCCTGGCCTTGCAACCATCAAGTTGGCCTGAGCGACGCAAAAGTTGTCCTCCCAGCCAAGGACACGATCTGGTCCTGGGTTGGGAAGAGCGTTCAAAAGGGAGCACAGAGTTGAACAAATCAGAGCGAGCGAGCATGCTTAGAAACGCGCGCCGGCCCGTGGAGCTTCTTGACATCCATACCCAGGTACCACAAACAGGCGCAAAAAGCGCAAACCTGAGCTCACAGGCAAGCCCCCAGAAGCAAGACAAGTAGGTGCACGGCCGGGGTCCATCTGGGTCCAGGCACATCAAAGTGTGCAAGAGTAGCCTAAGCCAAAAAGATTAGCCAACAATCAGACAAACCCAGCAACAGAGACAAATCAAGGCGTGGGCGCCATGCCCGCAGGGCTGCAAATGCCCATTGAGCGGTGAAGCTCCCAATCATGGGCGCTCACCCTGAAGCACTCCCGCCTGAGAGCGTCCTGCGCAGTGATGCATGTTGAAACCAACTGAAATTAAACCACCATGCGTCCTTGACAGCTCCTTTCCCCGAGAAAAACTCGCAAGCGTCGTACTTCGGACTCACAGGCACTTCAGCGTTCCACATCCTAGGAAATCAGGAGCAAGAAGTGGCAGTTATTAAATTGTTTCTCAGGGCTGGGCAGCAGGAGAATGCAAAGGATCGCCAGCTTTGGCACATTGCCTTGCAACGCAGACTCCACCAGCGTGCGCATAAGCCTAGGATCAAGGTCAAACATTATCCAGAGATAGCAATTCATTTTCAATTCAATCGCCCTGTCAACATGTGTTTGAGGCTAGCGCCCAACGCGCCACAAACAAATTAACGCAAACCGATCCGGCTAGGTCAGGTTGCAAGCCCAAATGTCTCGGCCCACAAGCACAAGCTAGGCAGTCGCAATGCGCGTGTGAAAGCACTCAAGCACGGGCGGGGAGGCACCATCAGTCGCAAAGTTCGTGTTCAGCACATTGGTACCTGACAGGCGATGCAACAACCCAACGCACATGCATGAGCAGGAAGGCAAGCGCAAGGTGCAAAGTACTCTGTTGGAGAAACAGCAGAAGGTCCAGCAAAGCTAGCGTGTGAAAGATGTGTGGTTCCCCAATTGGTACTTGAATTGCAGGACCAACTGGCTGGGTCCCCAACGCAAATGACGGTCCATGCATTTTTGGCTCAATCATCGTACCAGCATCATATGCTGGCTATAGACAGGATATCGATCCGGAGCGCGAGCAAAAAAAACAGGCTGCGACAAGACCGGCAGATTGCTGGGGTACAGTTTGCTGCGTGCGTGCGTGAGTTGTTTTGCGCGTGCGGTTTTTCTCTTCGCTCTAGCTGGTTCTTCTCCCCCCCTGGCTGGCACTCGTTTGTTTGTGAGCTTGGGTAAAGTGTGGCGGCTTGCTTGTTTGCAGGTCTGCTTGATGTCTGGCATCTGCCTATGCTGTTGAGGTTGTGGCTTGAGATGGTGTGGTGGATTTGCACTGCTGCTGGATGTGCTCGGCACTGCGCCTCAGCCTGTTTAAAAGCGCCCGGATGGCTACTCGGCCGGGTCAAACCCGGTCAAAAACACCGGTGCCAGCATGAGGAGTGTGTCCTTCATTGCCGTGGCTGTGCGCGCCCCTGCCATGCTGTGCACCTTGGCGTGGGCTGTGTCCCACCACTGGTACTGCGACTTCATGTTGTGCTTGAACTGCAGGCTCGGGGCGATTTTCCTGAGATGCGGAACACATCAATGAGGCACATGTGGCGAACTCACCATGAACAGTACTTTCAGGCCGATGATGTCCCAGACCTCCAGTGCGGCTGGGGTCTTGGGCCTCATCCTTCTCGCGAAGACCCGCTGGGCCTGCAACTTGATCTCCTCTGGGGAGGCTGCCCGGGCCTTGGCCTTGGCAGCCTTCTTGGGCGCCTTTCCAGGCTTGAGGTCGGCGGCCGTGGGGTCGGCAGCGTTGGGGGCCTTGACGGCCTTGGCATCCGGAGCGACCGAAACCTTCCGCCTTTGCAGCTGGGTCCTGCCACGCATGTATGGCTGCAAACAGCCGTACATTAATGGCTGTGATGCGCTAGCTAGCACGCCACGTGCAGTCCTGTGCAGCAGGGTCCACATGCAGGCGGTCCCGGTCGAGCAGCGCCGCTGTGGGCTCCAGCTCGTCCTCCACCTCGATTGGGCCCTAGGTGGCACAGGGCACAACTCAAGATGAAATTGTAAAGTGCAGTTTCGCTGAAACTGACACTTTTCAATTTCAATTCTTGGAAAATGACGATGCAGTTTGTCAAAACTGTATCGTCAATTTCTCAGCTGTCCCACTCTAAGCAGAGGCTCGTGGCCGAAGATTTCCAGGCACGCCTCCTCATATTTGCGCTTGAGCTCCTGCGAAAACCCAACTAAACAAGAAATGAGCCTGTCCGCGCAACCCCCTGCAGCACAGGCCTTCAAAACGTCGCCAGCTGGCTCCGAGGAGCTGGGCACTGACGATGCGGCCGTGTCCGCAGCGGACGAAGCAGGCTCCGGAGATTGGTGCAGCCTGGGGTCACGACATCGGCGGGGGGAAGTGGCAGTTGGATTGGGAGTAGCACACTTGTGACGTTGTCAAGCCGAGACACAGCTCATCCAGCTCGCCGCGCAAACTGGAGGAGTCCTCGATCGGCTCCTTTTTCCAAATCCTTATTCCAGCAACTTGCCAAACTCAGAAGACACATGACCGTAAGTTCAAAACTGGAATGAAAGGTAAGGCCAAGGCAAGTTCTTGAGCACCTCGATCTTGACGCTGTTGGCCCCCCTGGCAAGCGTTATCGGAGGCACACATGCTGCCTAGCATCGGCCCAAAAATAACACATGCCAGAAGTACGTTGTCCTCGACGCGAGGGTTCTCAGCCGGGCGACAGCGCGCTTGAGGAGCGAAGCCAGGAGGGCCTGCTCAGAGCTGTTCATGGTCGAAGCCGCGATGCAGACCTGGGCAAAAAACGGGGCGCTTGTGTGTGTTGTGGGTCAGTGAATGTGCTTCGGCTGAGTGGCTGCGGCCTCAAATGTCCTGGGCGCCGGCGTGCGTGGGACCTTCAAATCGCCTCAGCGCGTGCCAGACCGAATGCGAATGCGAAGTGTGAGCGCGTTACCTGCAAACAAGCAGCGCAAGCATGTCAGCGTCGCGTGCACCGGAGCGTACATCTGATGCTCCACAAAGCTGAGCGGGAGGCTGATGGAGATGTCCGCAAACTTCTCGCGCCTTCCGCCACAGAGTCCGCACCTGGGCAAGCAGGCTGGCAGCTGGGAAGGAACACGTGAGCCCTTAAAGCCGTGGCGCTGCTGGCGTGGCAAAGGAGGGGTGCCAATGCTTTGCCCAAGGCGTTCACCACGATGGCCTGGTGAAAAGAATTGCAATTTCAGCGACGCGTGGCAACCACAAGCAGGCCTCCAGCTGGTGACCATCCTCTTCCAGATTGCATGCCATGGCAGCCAAACCAGATCTAGATTGATGCAAGGTGCTGGTGATGCGCTCTGCTATTGGCTTTTGAACACACAATTGCGGGGGTGTGGGCGGCGAGGCGAGTGGCAATATGCCATGCGTGCTGCGTATGATGCATGCGTGAACCAACTGTGCGCAGGGCGTGTGTTTGAAGTGTAGGGTATCCAGGTTGTGAGCTGCGCTGCTTGCTGGCTTGTTCCCCCCCCCCTTCCGCCAAAGCTAGGCGTGTGGGCCCGGCCGCACTGGCGCCTTGGGCTTGGCGACCAGCGAAGCCTGCTGTGCGAAGGAGACCTGCTGCGGCACCCGCCCTGGGCGAAGCTCGCCCTCCTGCAAGGACCGGTCGGGGCTGGTGAGGTTGGCGCGGTCAGCTCCTCTATGATGAGCTCGAGATTGGCGATGCGGTGGTGCAGCCAGATTTCGCGAAGCTCTTGTTCCCTTTGAAACTTGAGCTGGTCTTCCAGGATGTGGGTGCCTCGCTTGAGCACCCTGCGGGCAGAGACAACCAGGCGATCTACTTCAACGAGGTCGCGCTTCCGGGATTTTGAGCGGCGGCGGGGGGCTGGCTGCGCAGGAGCTTGCTGTTCTGCGTGCGCTTGTTGGGACTGGTCCGCCTGTGCGAGTTCAGGGTCCCTGCAGGGCTCGGGGCGCGAGCTTTGGCTTTGTTCCGGGGTGCGCGGCGCCTCTGGCGGCATGTGCCTCAAAAAGCTAGAGCCAAATAAGTAAATGCATTGTGGCACACGCGTGCAATCATCCCAACGCAGGCTCAAGCTGGCTGAATGGGCGCACTGGTCCGCTTTGCCAGCAGCTTCAGGCGGGCCGTGATGCCCATCGGCATTCCCGCAGCTTGAGCCGTCGAACATGCGACGGAGCCTGTCAAATATATGGCAGAACCGAAAGGAAAAAACGTTGTGTTTCCATCTGTCAGCTCAACAGCCGAGAGATGGAAAGCAACAGTTTTTACCTTTCAGCGAGAGTGACATGCATGTCTGCAAAACTGAAAGGCAAAGCCGTACGCGCCTCCATCTTTCAGCGTGATGAAAGATGGACACCGGCAGTTTTACCTTCCAGTAGGCCACGCGCAGGTCTGCCCTTTCAATCGAGGCTGAAAGGTAAAATGGCCGCGTTTCCAGCGTTCAATGGGTCAGTTGAACGCTGAAAAAGGTTTTACCTTTCAGCTTGCACGTAGGGTGTTCAATGTACACCACACACATTCACATTGGCGAAACTGAAAGGTAAAATTACATTTTCCATCTTTCAGTGGATCAGTTGAAAGATGGAAAACAGCAATTTTACCTTTCACTTAGGTACACACAAACAACTCTGTAAGTGTCGGCTGGAAGGTAAAGGCAGCGTTTCCAGCGTTCAATGAGTCAGTTGAGAGCTGGAAACCACGATTTTTACCTTTCAGCTTGCGAATAGGGTGTTCAATCTACACCACGACCTGCGCTCACGTTGGCGGAGCTGAAAGGTAAAATTATGTTTGCCATCTTTCAGTGGATCAGCTGAAAGATGGAAAACGGCAATTTTACCTTTCAGTTCAAAGCCATGGTGCGTGAAAGCACAGCGTTGCCAGCCTCGACGGGTCAGTTGAAACTGAAAACCACCGCTTCTACCTCTCAGTGTTGGCCCACACATGCGTACTGGCAGGACTGAAAGGTGAAATTTGATTTCCATCTTTCAGTGGATGAGTTGAAAGATGGAAAGCTGCAATTTTACCTTTCAGTTAGCCAAGGGTACACATGCAACTGACTAATCGGGCCTGAAAGTACGTGCTGCCAGCTGTCAGTGAATCGGTTGAACCAACAATTTGCACACACATTATCTGCGGGCCTGTGTGTGTCTGGCGGAACTGAGGGGGTGAAAAACGGGCGCCCATCTTCCTGTGACCAAGCTGGAAGAACAGATGGGAATCAGCAGTTTTAAGCCATTTAAAACCTTGGGATAGATCATGGCGTGCAGTCTGGGCTTCTGCGCCTACGGTAAAACAATTGTTTGCAGCTTTCAGCTCAGGCAAGCAACACATCCTTGCGGCCGCGCCTAGTTTTAATCAATGCGTCCCCCGTCCGTCAGACGCAAACGTGATCCACAGTGTGTCAAGTTGCGGCCGTGTGTGTGAACTTTTGTGTGTTTCCAAAAAACACGAATGATTCAATATTCTTCTGGTGAAAATTGAATGGTTCAAGTTTTTTGCAAAAAACTAGTATTAGACAAAGAGGGCGGACCAGGATCTGCAGGACAAGGTGAAAGCGACGACGAGGGTGCGTCGGTCAATCCACCCAAAAATTGGTCGCCCTATTTCAAGACGCAGCTTGAAATCATAAATTCGGGTCCTTGGCAAAGCCCAACCTTGCAAGGTTTGTTGGGAACCCGAGAAAAATATTGGAAAGGAGGCTTCGAACCGCTCAAAAATTCAGTTCCCTAAAGATGCTGAAGAAGCGGACACAAGCAATGGAGTTTCCATTGCTTTTCAGGTGTGGTATTGCCAAACCCCTCTCTCGGCCCCTTGGAAATGTAACTGCCAGGGTCCCCCTCCCCCCCTTACATAAGACACCCTCGCAGACACGTGCATCAGACAACGCGCCGCAAAAAACCCACACACGCGCAAAACACCAGCCACATCAGCAGCATGCAAGACAGAAAGAAAAAAACGGACAACCACACGGAAACACGGGAAACTTTTAAACATAATCCTAAGTCTAGGGAAGTAGCAGAACAGATAAATCTCCAGCCTCGAAAACCCCCCGGGCGGTGCGCCAAACCCATGGGCCTTCCATGCAAAACAGCCGTGAGGCGCCGACCGGGTGCTGCTTGTCCCGGGCGGTGGTGTGTCCAGCTGGTGGCGCCAGCGCTTCCGAGCGCTCAAGGTGAAGGCGCCCGGGGCTTCTGTTTTTTTTTTGGCTTTTTGGGTGCCTCTGAAATGGGGTGTGAACAGCAGGCTTTTTGTGGATGCCCCATTTTTGGGGGTGTTTAGTTTTTTGAGGTGTCCTTTCTGGTGGTTCGATTCCTGGTTTACCTGGTCGTTGAAGCATCTACCAGGGAAACCCATCTATTTCCAACCTAAAGGACAGCTATGGTTTTCACCTTGTGGTCTCGCTGTGAACCAACCCCTTACAAGGGTATTTTTGGCAAGAAGGAGCCCCCGTCTTGGAGCACCAGGGGCCAAACCGTCCAGGACAAGATGACTTTCCGAACTGGGAAAGCTACCTTTTGGGGTCAGGAATATTGATTAACACCCCCAAGGGTGTGTTTCTTTGGAGCCCCCCTATTCGTTGGTTGGGTGGTTAAGGGGAAACACGAGGACGCCCCCTCCTGTGTTGGGAGATCCTATTTTTGAGTAACACACTCCAGAAACGAGACACTCAGATGTGTTGTGCAATGACAGCAAAGCTTTACACGCTCGAACCATTCATTTATGTCCATACCCGGGGGGGGGGGGGAAGGGGATGGGGGGTGGTGGATTCTTTGCAAGTGACAGACAATGTGAAGGGCTTTGCTGGCCCTTTTGTCACTAAGCAGTGCCGAAGAATTTGTACCCGGCTGAGGGCCTACAATGTGACATGCTGAAGTTTGTTTTTGTCCCACAAGTTGCATCCGGGTCACCGCCTGCAATGTGGCATGCTAGAGCCCTTCCTTGAAAAGGCAGCCACCCCGGTGACCATCTATAATATAGACATGCTAGACCATTCTTTCAATAGCTGCCTTTGTGTTCTAGAATTTGTGCCTTTACATTCTGAAAGCCTGCTTTTGCACTAGCTGCTGTTTTGTCCCACAAATTGTACCCGCAATTTGTCCGGGTGACCGCCTACAATGTAGACATGCCGAATGCCCCTTTTTTGCGCGAGCTGCTATGGTGTCCCACAGTTTGCACCAGGGGACCGCCTACAAGTGACATCCTGGAAGCCCTTAGCTGCTGTATTGTCCAACAATTTGTGCACTGGTCTTGGCTCCCGGCCATCCGGTTCCTTAGCTTTTAGCCTTTTCGTGTTTAGTGGTAGTTTCCGTATTTCACCCACTAGAAGTTAGTCACTTGTAGGGGATCTGAGGCCAGTCCAGTGGTGCCGGCCAATGTGACATGCAGGCCCTTTCTTGGCTGATTCCCCTCAATTTCTACCTGGACTGCCTACAACGCGACGCGCTGGAAGCCTTTCTTCCACCAACCGTGGTGTGCTACAATTTGTACCACGCTGACCGCCTGCAACGTCGCTGAAAGGCATTCTTTCAATAGCTGCCGTGCTGTCGCCGAATTTGTTTCCTGGTGACAGCCTACAATTCCATGCAACATGGTGGAGGCAAGTCTTTCACTTGCTAATGTGCCGCCCCAGAATTTGTTTCCCGGTGACCGCCTGCAATGTGACATGCTGGAAGCCTTTCTTTGACTAGCTTCTTTCACCGATTGGCAGCTGTGGTGCCTTATGTCTTTTCTTTATTAACTACCACGGTGACTGCCTACAACGTGACATGCCGCACGCTCTGCTTTCAATAGCTGCTGTTGTGTCCCGCAATGAGTAGCCCGTTTGCAGCCCTAAAGTCCTTCCCCCCCCCCGCGAGCCCCCCCCACCCACCCACCCCCGCCGCGACCCGGTTTGACACTATCGGAGTTTTTTCTTTCACGTCACTCGCAGGTGGTGGAGGTGCGACCCCTGCGCCCCAGCAAGGCGCTGCAGCGCGCCATGCGCCAGGAGCGCGCCAGGCTGCAGGAGCCCCTGGGACGAAGGGCGAGCTCTCGCCGGGTTCGATGACACGAGTTGCCGGGTGTTGATGGCTGGCCTTGCCACAACTTGTTGATCCTTTTTGATTTTCCCCAACAGCTGAAGGCTTTGGGGTCGCCCAGATAGGCTCCGGGGTCCGGGGCGTCCCTGAGGTAAGGTTCCACGAGGGTTCCACGGGGATGTCACCTGAGCTTATTTTTTTGGGAGGGTACCCTCTCTCCACGTTGCCATGGCACCTCACAGCGCTAGGTGCCCTCCCACAGGTGCCATGGCAAGGTGGGAAGGGTATTTCTGCCCTTTAAGGTTGGTAAGAGAAGCCAAGAGGAAAGCAATTCTTGGGAGCCCATCTATTTTGGTGCCCATCATCTTTATAGCCAGGTCCAAGTCTCGGCGGTGGATGTGTTCCTTTTGAAAAGATGGTTGGTTTAGCATTGGGATTGGAAGGAGAATCCGGAGGTGGCTTGAACTCTCACACTCTTTTTTGTTTTTTTTTGGGGGGGCTGCTCCGGGGTCATGATTTTGACCGTTTCTGTGGTTGGCGTTTCCCTACCTGCTACTTCTTAGGGGGGGCTCTGTGGAGCACAAGGGAAAGCAGCACTTCAACTTCACGCAATGGTCAAACCACCTGGTGGTTTCCCACTCGTAGGTGTGCTCACCCATTTGACTTGAGCAACAAGAAGGCCCAGTGGTTGAAAGCCGATGGCGCTATGGCTCCAAACAGGCGCCCAGCTTCCATCAAGAAAGCCAAAGCCCGTGGGTTTTCGTAGGCCCCTCGCTTTTGAGGCGTGCCCTCTTGGAGACATTCGATTCTACGGGCTGTGGCCCAAGGGTGCTTTCTCCCCGGGCGAATTCGGAATTTCAGATCCAGGGATGTTCAAAACAGGTGTTCTGCGTCAAAATGTCGCTTCGACATTGGGGCTTTCATATGGCTCGCCATACTGTGGATGGAGGAAATACATTTCGCCTCACTTTCAAACCATGAGCAACCAATGTTAGTTGGTATTTACAGGGGAATCATCAGACACCATGGTTTCGTAGGTGGTGCAGGATTGTGTCCATCCACAGTATGTCCCCAGCTGCAACGTGTTTTGGTTTTTGTGTGCGCGGGTTTCTTGTGTGCGAGGGCCGGGGCGGCAGGGTGGCAGGACTTCTCAAGTCTTTGAGCGGGCTTATGGTTTCGAATTCATGAATTCGACTTTTCGGTTTGCTGGTTCTCTTCTGAAGTGTTTTTTTGAGAACCCACAACCAACCCTTTTTGGGTGCGAGGGCGGCAAGGGCGGCGCATCTGATAGGCAAGGGCTGCTCGAAGTCTTGCAGCCCATTTCCTATGGAGGGGCCTTCGTGAAGGCCGGCAGTGGGGTGTGCGCGTAAGGAACATTTTTCGCAGCTCCAGTGCTTCCGGTTTTTCCTTTTTCTTTTTGTTGAAAGGAGAGTTCTGAGAGCTCTCTCTTTTTCTTTCTCTCTTTTTCTTTCTCTCTCTTTTTCTCTCCCTCTCTCTCTTTAGCTGAAAAAGGGGCGTCCTTTCGAGTTCGAGAAATTCGGCCACGAAAAGAGGCGCTGACAATGTCATTGGGGAAGTCCAACCGCGGAACTCCGGCCAGGGGACACTCCCTTGAAGTAATCTATCAGACAAAAGGAGAGTCCCGCGCCTGAATGCGGGGATCCTCTCACTATTGCTGTGCCCTCCAAAGTGGGCAGTGCGGGACGAAGCTTCACAGCGACACCCCCGGATACTCGGGCATTGGAATCGAAGCAGCGCGAACCCTCAGAGAGTATCAACGGTGATGCGCTGTGAAATCCGTGGGGTGCCTGTACCAAACACGGCGAACTCCTGGAATCTACAAACATATCCTTTGTCGTTCAGTGGCGCCCTTGTTGCCTTTTTTGGGGGAAGGGCTCCCCTTTAAACTCAACCACCCAAAAAAGGATGCCTTTTTAGCCCTCTCGGCTCAGAGTGAGCCTCTGAGCCGTTGGGTTCTGGCAGCTGAGCCCCCTGGGCCTCGCTGCCTCTCCATGGAGGGGTGGCGTCCAACAAGGCAGCCTCCCCTGGCGGCCGCTCGGCTTTTCTGGTTGTCGTCGAGCTCTTCATCGAGCTCGTATGGTGTATGTCGTGTATTTCTGCTGGCTCCTCAAGATTTTCATACACCTGTCGACTCCTTCGACTGATGCGCTGCTTTTGTTCGGCCAGTTTGGGTCTTTCACCTTGTGGGACTTGTCTCTACTTCACCCTGGCTTCGAGGTGTGGATCAGTTTGGAGGGGGCATCATTGCATGTGCCCATCTTTGTATGCAGGGATGGGCCCTGTTCTTTGGTCTTCTCTCGGCACTTCCTCGTGGCTACTACTACCAGGCGGTCTACATTGTCTCGGCTCCATGGGGCGGCTCTATTCTGCAGATCGATGGCGCTGCCCTTACACTTCGTGGTACCAGTGTTGGATTTCTGGCCTTGCGTGCTCCAATCTTCTGTGGGGATTGGCTCTGTTCGCGGCTTGCTTCTTTCCTCTGAACGCCTTATTGGTGAAGGTACTCCGAGCTGTTTTTCCCGTTCGGGCTTGGACTTTGTTCTGGTGGTGGTCCATGGTGGTGCTTCTTCTCTACCTCTTCGGAGCTGTGGTGGAGTTTTTGCTGGTTTTGTTGAGCTTGCAAAATGATGAGTCTCTGGCCTGGCGCTTTGTGGTGGCCTGTGCAGTGTGGTGTCCAGGCCCTGGCCACTTGGCCTGGCACCGCGCAGAATGGGTGGGCCTCCTGTGCCTGGGGTGCCACCTCGTGCGGCACCCTGTTTCGCAGCACGCTGCCCATTTCGCCATGTGTGGGGTGTGGCATTGCCCCCTGCACATCGGCTTCGCGGGGCACTAGATGCCCGTTTTATCTAGGTTCAGGTGGCGGCATGCCCCTGTTTACCTGCGCCTCGCACCTCGAAGCGCCACGTGTCAAAAGGATGGCTTTTTTCCCATGTCCACTGGGCATCTGAGTATCCTACAACTGTTTTCTAGATGCTAGAAAAGGAACAAGTACGAGGCAATGCAGAGAAGCACACCCGAATATCAACGCCCTCGCTGAATCCGATGGAAACTCCCAGTGCGAGTTTGAGACCTACAGAACATGGCATCACGCGCGCTGTAATGATTGTTTATGCAATGTGTGTGTGCGTGATACGTCATGTAAGCTATGACACGTATGTTTTGTAGCTTAGTTGCGTAGGCACCTTCCTGGGCTCCTTGTTCTTGGTGGCCGGCCTACTTTGGCCAAACGCTGAGGGCCTGCCCTCGTTGCATCTCATGACCATCCGTAAGCTGCGGCCAAGTCCTCGTTTGGCCACCGGCACAAGACTTTCTAGGGGATAGATAGTCCGGGACCAGGCTTTTTCATGTCTCAGCTTGTTGGAGGGGGCAAAAGATAATTGCCTCCCCTCCACGCATTCCAGATTCCCTTCAGGCCAAGAGAGAATAGATCCAACACGGCGGGCAGCCCAATCCCCCCCCCCCCACCTAGTTCCTGCGGCCTTCAGCCCCTCGCTCCCAACTGAATCCCAACTCAGTCCAGCCAGCCTGCCAGCGCCGAGCGTTGTTTGTCTCGCTGCTGTGTTGTGTCGCGAAAGAACAATTTCCCCGGAATTGCAAGGGTAAAGTTTTGCTTGGCATTCGGCACCTGTTGAAACCTTCTGGTTGCTAGAAACAAAAAAAGTCCCAGTGTGTGCAAATGAGACGGCCATATTGAGGCGAAGACCCAGAGAAAGCAGGGGCTGAAGCGCCCAAAGGGCACGTGGGGTGTGGCTGGTGACCGAGAAAAAACCCCACATGACACTCTGCAGGTGCACGCCTGGGACCCCGCGCTGGGCTATGAGCGACTCAGCGATCAACCAACAACATCCATAGGTGTCCTTTTTGGTTGTTTCGCTAGAAGAACGGGGTGTCTAATGGAGGGGCCGGGTCTTCCATTGAAAGCCCCAGGAGCCTCTGGGGGGGAGGGGGGGCGAATTTGGAGTGCTCCAAAGGGTTCTCAAGGACACGACCCTTTACAGAATGGTGGCGTTTTTGTTTTTGCGCCCGGACACGACTTTATGTTTTGGCAAGTTCTTGCCGCACCCACTCCGGGTCCCACCTGCCCGTAAGGATTGAACATCGGCAAACATGGTGGTTTGGGCGCGGTGGAATGGCTAACGGCAGAAATCGTTCCTTCAGACAAAACGAGCACGGTATTTTGCAGCCCCCCCAATGCTGTGAAATCAACCAATCATGGCCTAGGAAACCAACCAAACACGGTGGGCTGTAACGCCAGGTTCCATTTTACACCCTAGTCAAAGTGCTTGAAAGGCCTATGGAGAGACGGCCAGGAAGATTGGCGAGTCCCCCCGTTTGCTTGCTGCCTCTGAATAACCCTTTATTCACAGCGGTTAAAATTGGGCAGCTAAAAATCACTGCTAAATTGTTTTACCGCAAAAAGATACAAGGGTGCGAAATAAAACCAGGGGACTTGCTCTTTGCGGCACGTGGCCATTGATGCCATTCTAGTAGCTAACACCAGGTTGAGTACAGTCAGAGGTCCAGAAGTCCCAAGACAAACCTTAGACTCAAAAGTAGAAGTAATCCCATGGCTGCGGTGGTCAAAACCCAGGAACCCCTGGTGAACATCAAAATAGGTGGTGCACGGGTGTTCAAACCGCCATCCGACATGTTGATCCGTGCATAGGTTATGACTGCCTTCATGCAGGGGAGTGTAATTTCTTGTCAGTCCCTAAAACCAAACCTTCAACAGGGCTCCTTAAAAGCTACATTTTGCAACCATTTGAAACGTGGCTTTTTCCACCAAAATAAAGGGACCCCACCATTTACAAGGCAATGTTCAGGTGTATAGTGTAAGGGTTCAAGTAGAAGTAGTCCCGATACAAATGAAGAAACCTTCAAACCTGCATGCAGCATTTCCAGCATTCCCCTTCGTGTTGCATGGGTGCATGCGGAATTTCCAGCAGTCTCATGGCTCTGTGGGTGGCTCAACGATGCAGAATTTCCAGCGTCCCTCCAGTCTCATGGCGCGCTCTCGTAGGAAGGTGGTGCTCCTGGACGGCGACCTCTTGGCCAAGAGGAGCCTCCGGCCCCTGCTGCGGCTGCCTGCGCTCAGCGCCGGCAAGGATCGGAGACCGATGCGGGGAAGAGGGGGTCGGGGTGCCGGAGGGATCCGAGACCTGGAGCAAAAGCGGAGCCAATCCTAAAAGAAAGGTTCCAAACCCTTAGGCAAATTTCATTTTTTGCATGATCTTGACAGGTGTTTGTGGGCGGGCGAACACTAAGGTCGGCTTGTTCCAGAGTTCAGCAAAAAGGGACTCAGATGACGGGGCTCAGCCTGGCAGCTGTGCCAAGGGTCGTATCTTCCGTTCTGTTTCTTTTTGGACTGCATGGAGCTTGAGCGCGTTTCCTGACAGTTGCAAGTAGCCCAGAGGCTCCTGGGGCTTTCAATGGAAGACCCGGCCCCTCCATGAGACACCCCGGAGGAGTTCGGGGTCTCGAAACCTGGTTGTTTGAAGGCCCAAAGTCAATCGGGTTTGCCCGTTTCCCGGCAAGGGCGGACCCCACAGAGCTCAAATCAATGGAAGCTCGCTGCCGGCGCGCGGGCGTCCCTTCTCTGACACTGGTGGATTGTGAGGGGAGAGGGACCATTTGTTTCCTTGATTTTCCATCCTTGCCTGGTCAAACAAGCTGTTTTTTCCCCTCTTTGTTTTTTCCTCGCGCCTCGGTGGCCAAATCCCGCTTTTCATTTTCGGCACTCCCGAAGAAAACGCCTCCTGGCCATCTAAGTCCCCCAGCCCCAGTCCGAAAAACCAAAACCGGACGATGGCGGCGAGGGGAGGTTTGGTGAGGACCTGAGCGATGCCTTCAACTACGGGGTGGTGGTCCTTAAGCCGGACGCCGAGATCCATGCAGGCCGGGAGGTTCTTAGAAAGCCCCCGAAATTTGGGGATTTCGGGGCAGGGGTGTTTTTGGTGCGGCCAATGCCATACTTTGGGGTGGCTGTTCAAAGCAAACTAGAAGGATACCAGCCATGTTTTGGGTGCCAAGTTTGAGACGAACGCAATTCGAGTCCGCTTCCCAACTGGTCGCTTGTTATCTCGTTGCCCCCCCCTTATAAGCAATCGTCAAGCATTTGGCGTCACAAAAGGGGTTGCCCTTGGTCGCCTGGAGGAATCTAAGCAAGTCGAATGGTTGAATCGACGGTTCGAGTTTTGCTCTGGAGGCCTGTGGAAAGTAGTACCCTTTTTGGGCCATGATTTATGTGGGGCCCGCCCAACATTGGACAACACCAGACCAAAGACTCTTTTCCAAAGCTTGATAAGGAACTTTTGAACAATCGGAGCTCACTCTACTGATCAACGTGGGACCGAAGCAACCACTGTGGTTGACGCTTCATTTGAGAACCCCCTGTTTTGAGTTCCATGCTAACTTGAAGGGGAGTAAATGTATTTGACCAGGCGGCTGGCGCATAAACACTGCCAGGTGTCAGCGAAACACAGGGATGCAGGATGCAGCCTTAGCATGGGCTACACGCGGCGCCACCTTTTGTAGCTCCTGGAAGTGTTTCTTCTCCAATTGCTGGGCGTGATATTTTCGGCCAGATCATTCCGAGCGGCCAGCAAAAATGGCCAGATTATCCGCGTAGCAACCAATCCGAAAACATCGAGAATCCGCACGCAATCCGAGTTGAGTCTTGGACTTGTGGCCATGCCAAAGGATCCCTGGGATCCCTTCCGCGGCGCAAATGGAAACAGCAGGAGTCTTTGGGTCAAGAACCCAAGTGGCCAGTGTGCAATGTGCGGGGGTCATGAATATGGGTGTGGCTCAAAATTGAGCAGGGGCAAACTGCAGGTTTTGGTCCATGTTTCCACTTACCAGGGCAAGCCATTTTGGAATTGAGATCCTCCCCCGACTTCCGAAGTCGCCCCTTGACCTTGACTCGGCATCGGGACGCAGTTGCAGGCTTGGTGAAGCTCCTCGGTGAGGCGACGGAAGCGGATTTGCAGCGCTACAACTCTAGGACCGAGGGTGAGAGAAGTAAGAGGACTCAGCTTGCCTGATTGACCTGGCTTCCTTCATTTTCCTTTTTGACCAAACCTACAGGAGGTGTATTTGCCCCAGGCAAAGGTGTAGCCGGGTCTTGGCCGTAGAATTTGGAGTCGGATATTGATAGAGTACTCCATGGCTGGCACCGGATGCTCCCTTCTAGCAAATACGAGGGGTTCTCAAAAGGCTATTTTGGGCCAAGTGGTTTCCCTTGAACCTCCATTCCTGTGAATGGATTTGTTGATGGTTTTGTTAGTGGAGTTGAGTAAGTGCTTGTTTGTGTGTTCGTTACTTAGTTAGTTGGTTAGTTAGTTAGTTCGTTCGTTTGTTTGTTCGTTCGTTAGTTAGTTGCTTGTCTGTCTGTCTGTCTGTCTGTCTGTCTGTCTGTCTGTCTGCCTGCCTGCCTGTCTGTCTGTCTGTCTGTCTGTGTTTGTTTGTTTGTTTGTTTGTTTGTTTGTTTGTGGGTTTGTTTGTTTGTTTGTTTGTTTGTTTGTTTGTTTGTGTCTGTGTGTGTGTTTGTTTGGTTGTGTTGTGTTGTGTTGTGCTGTGCTGTGCTGTGCTGTGTTGTGTTGTGTTGTGTTGTGTTGTGTTGTGTGTGTGTGGGCGCGCGTGTATGCGTGCTTGCGAGCGTGGCGTGCTGTGCGTGCCGTGCCCCCGTGCCCGTGCACGTGTTTGGCATGCCAGTTTGTGTTTGCTCCGCGACGGACTGCGACGCTGAAGAGCCCAACACCAAAGCGCCCAAATTTCAGAACCCCCCCCCAAAACATACACTCTCATTGCACTTTCAGCAACAGGACAACGGACAACTGAGAGCACCGTAAAACAGGGACGCTCCCTTAAAGCGTGGGGCGTGGGCCCCTTAAACAAACCACTGCGAACATCCCAACCTGATCATTGAAGAGCCCCAACACCTGTAAGCCCCAAGAGTCCATCAGGCCATACCATCAGTGGCATGTCCAGGTTTGGGGGTATTACGGTATGGATTCTTACCACCAATAGAAGCTTGCAAGGCAGTATATACACATACGATATATATATATATATATATATATATGTAAAATGTATATATGCTATAATATATATATATATATATGTATGTATATATATATATATTATGATCTATTATGATATATTCATAGATATATTATGATATACTAGAAAAGGTGGCAACACAACCTCCTCACATCGACCCATGCTTCTGCCCCCTTTCGCCCATAGCTGCCCACTCCCCACTGTCGCACGGGCTCGCGCCCCGCGCCTCGTTGGCGCCTTCAGGACACAGAGCGAGGCGGGGCTCTGCGACCAGACGCTGGTGGCGGGCTGGCTGGCGGAGCGCTTCCGGGTGAACTTCTTTGAGGTCCGGTCCGGGTGGAGTTCTCAGGTTCTGAGCTGGACAGGTGGGTAGGATGTGGGTGTGTTTTTTTTTCGGATCCTGGAGTTCTCATGGGGGCTGGGAAGGGAGGGGGAGCCCAAAGTAAGCCCTGATTAAGCCCTGAAATTAAGGCCTTGTTTAGGGTGGGCTCCCTCCCCCTCCCCTCCCTCCTCCTCAGCCCCCATGATGGATAGGATGTGGGTGTGCTTTTTCCGGACCTTGTCTCTTGTGGGCTTGTTTGTGCGCCAGAAGCAACGCCACCATTTGGCGGGTTCCCCGTAAAAAAGAGGGCACCCCCCCATCTCTGGGGTCTGCTCCGAAACTGTTCTGCTTAAAGGCTGGAGTAAGTGTGTCTGTCGCGGACGAGGGGCCAAGACACGAAGATATAACATATCAGTTGTTGAGAAGGGGGAAGGTTGTTATTGATAAGGGGGTTATTAATTCGGGGGTGGTGGGGGGGGGGGTGTATGTGTACAAAACTCAGGGCTACGCTTTTCCAAAAGATCACCTATGCTTGGAGTTTTAAGAATGAAGCATTGGGGGATCCTTCAGCCAGCAAAGGGAAACAAGAGGAGCCCGGGAACCCAAAAGCAAACCAGCCTAACTCCCCACGGCATGTGGATCCCGTTGTTTTCCGGCTCAAGGGTCCGAAGGCAAACCAAGATTTAAGTTGTTCACAGTTGGGAAATCAACCCCAAAACAGGGAGCAACCGCGACTCAAGCCGGATTGGCAGCCAGCAGCCTGTGCTCTGACCAAGCACAGAGAAAAAGGCAAAGGCACGGATGACAGGCCCCGCGCTACATGGAAGGCACGAAGTCATCCGATTCATCATGAAGAACCAATCGCAGAAATCCGAAAATGGATCCGCACAAACTTGTCACGAGCGCCCGCCGCGCCAGTCTCGCTCGCGGGCGGTTTCCGCATGTCACGAGCGTCCACCGCGCCAGTCTCGCTCACGGGCGGTCTCCGCATGTCACGAGCGTCCACCGCGCCAGTCTCGCTCGCGGGCGGTTTCCGCATGTCACCAGCGTCCACCACGCCAGTCTCGCTCGCGGGCGGTTTTCGCATGTCACGAGCGTTCCACCGCGCCAGTCTGGCTCGCGGGCGGTTTCCGAATGTCACGAGCGTCCACCGCGCCGGTTTGCGCATGTCACGAGCGTCCACCGCGCCAGTCTCGCTTGCGGGCGGTTTCCGCATGTCACGAGCGCAGTCTCGCTCGCGGGCGTTTTCCGCATGTCACGAGCGTCCACCGCGCCGGTCTCGCTCGCGGGCGGTTTCCGCATGTCACGAGCATCCACCGCGCCAGTCTCGCTCGCGGGCGGTTTCCCCATGTCACGAGCGTCCACCGCGCCGGTCTCGCTCGCGGGCGGTTTCCGCCTGTCACGAGCGTCCACCGCGCCAGTCTCGCTCGCGGGCGGTTTCCGCATGTCACGAGCGTCCACCGCGCCAGTCTCGCTCGCTGGCGGTTTCCGCATGTCACGAGCGTCCACCGCGCCAGTCTCGTTCGCGGGCGGTTTCCGCCTGTCACAAGCGTCCACCGCGCCAGTCTCGCTGGCGGGCGGTTTCCGCGTGTCACGAGCGTCCACCGCGCCAGTCTCGCTCACGGGCGGTTTCCGCTCACGAGCGTCCACCACGCCAGTCTCGCTCGCGGGCGGTTTCAGCATGTCACGAGCGTCCACCGCGCCAGTCTCGCTCGCGGGCGGTTTCGGCCTGTCACGAGCGTCCACCGCGCGAGTCTCGCTCGCGGGCGGTTTCCGCATGTCACGAGCGTCCACCGCGCCAGTATCGCATGTCACGAGCGTCCACCGCGCCAGTCCGACACCGCATGTCACGAGGGTCCACCGCGCCAGTCTCGCTCGCGGGCGGTTTCTCCATGTCACGAGCGTCCACCACGCCAGTCTCGCTAGGTCACGAGCGTCCACCAGTCTCGCTCGCGGGCGGTTTCCGCATGTTCCACTGTCCGCATGTCACGAGGGTCCACCGCGCCAGTCTCGGTTTCTCCATGTCACGAGCGTCCACCACGCCAGTCTCGCTCGCGGGCGGTTTCCGCAGGTCACGAGCGTCCACCGCGCCAGTCTCGCTCGCGGGCGGTTTCCGCATGTTCCACCGCGCCAGTCTCGCTCGCGGGCGGTTTCCGCATGTCACGAGCGTCCACCGCGCCAGTCTCGCTCGCGGGCGGTTTCCGCATGCACCATTTTTCGCTCGCGTGCGGTTTCCGCATGTCACGAGCGCGCCAGTCTCTCTCGCTCGCGGGCCAGCCTCGCGCACCCAGTCTGCACCACACCGCCGTCCCACCAGCCAGCCCCACACCGCCGTCCCCCCAGCCAGCCTCGTACGCCCGGTCTGCACCCCCAGCCGGCATCGCACGCCCGGTCTGCAGCACAACGAAATGGAAATCCCTTCTTATCTCCGTCCTCACAGCTTGTGGGTCTGACGTCTGTCCGAAACAAGTCTGAGACACAGTGTTGCCACGATCGCGTAGACCGGGGTCAGCTGTTCGGATGTTCATGCGCCCTTTTGTTTGGGCCGAGCGTGCTCAGCATATTCATGTCAACGTGCTTCCAGGCTGCTTCCAAATACGTAGGGCGAACCCCAAGAGGCTACACCTTCTGAAGAGAGGGTTCGTCCTAGAAACACATTTGCACCATTTGTTCGGGTCAGGTGTGCGGCAAAATAAGTAGGACGAACCCCAAGAGGCCACAGCTTCTCAAAACAGGGTTCGTCCTAGAAACACATCGGCACCCTTTGTTCGGGTCAGGTGTGCGGCAAAAAGGACAATTTTGGCGCACCTGCAACGCCGGGCTGTTCACATGGAGCCGCGTGGCCTTCACAAACTTGCTTCGTATGCTTGCTTGGATTCGTTAGTTGCTCCACGTATTTTCCCATTCGCAACCAATTGCAACTGGTGACTTTGTGGAAAGAGCCGCGCACGTTGTCAATTGGATGCGTGTAGATGGCAAGTTGGGTGGGAGGGGGCCGGCGCTGTGCTTTTGCGGGGGGCTCGGCGTAGACAAGCCTCGGTCACTTGGTGGTCTGACGCCTGTCCGAAACAAGTCTGAGACACAGTGTTACCACGATCCGCGTAGACCGGGGTTAGCTGTTCGGATGTTCGTGCGCCCTTTTGTCTGGGCCGCGTGTGCTCAGCATATTCATGTCAACCTGCGTCCAGGCTGCTTCCAAATAAGTAGGGCGAACCCCAAGAGGCCACAGCTTCTCAAGAGAGTCCTAGAAACACATTGGCGTTTGTTCGGGTCCTGTGTGCGGCAAGAAGTGCGGGGGCTCGGTGTGGACAAGCCTCGGTCACTTGGTGGGTCTGACGCCTGTCTGAAACAAGTCTGAGACACAATCTGCGTAGACCGGGGTCAGCCGTTCGGATGTTCGTACGCCCTTTTGTTTGGCCGAGTGTGCTCAGCATAAACATTTTCAACGTGCTTCCAGGCTGCTTCCAAATAAGTAGGGCGAACCCCAAGAGGCCACAGCTTCTCAAGAGAGGGTTCGTCCTAGAAACACATCGGCGCCATTTGTCTCGCTCGAGGGCGGTTTCCGCCTGTCACGAGCGTCCCCCGCGCCCGTCTCGCTCGGGGGCGGTTTCTGCCTGTAGCGTCCCCCGCGCCCGTCTCGCTCGGGGGCGGTTTCGGCCTGTCACGAGCGTCCCCGCGCCCGTCTCGGGGGCGGTTTCCGCTTGTCGCTTGTCACGAGCGTCCACCGCGCCAGTCTCGCTCGCGGGCGGTTTCCGCACGTCACGAGCGTCCACCGTGCCAGTCTCGCTCCAGTCTCGCTCGGGTGCGGTTTCCTGGGGGCGGTTTCGGCCTGTCAAGAGCGTCCCCCACGCCCGTGTCGCTCGGGGGCGGTTTCGGCCTCTCACAGCGTCCCCCGCGCCAGTCTCGCTCGCGGGCGGTTTCCGCTTGTCACGAGCGTCCACCGCGCCAGTCTCGCTCGGGGGCGGTTTCGGCCTGTCACGAGCGTCCCCCGCGCCCGTCTCGCTCGGGTCACGAGCGTCCCCCGCGCCCGTCTCGCTCGGGGGCGGTTTCGGCCTGTCACGAGCGTCCCCCGCGCCCGTCTCGCTCGGGGGCGGTTTCGGCCTGTCACGAGCGTCCCCCGCGCCCGTCTCGCTCGGGGGCGGTTTCGGCCTCTCACGAGCGTCCCCCGCGCCCCGTCTCGCTCGGGGGCGGTTTCGGCGTGTCACGAGCGTCCCCCGCGCCCGTCTCGCTCGCGGGCGGTATCCGCTTGTCACAAGCGTCCACCGCGCCAGTCTCGCTCGGGGGCAGTTTCGGCCTGTCACGAGCGTCCCCCGCGCCCGTCTCGCTCGGGGGCGGTTTCGGCCTGTCACGAGCGTCCCCCGCGCCCGTCTCGCTCGGGGGCGGTTACCGCTTGTCACGAGCGTCCACCGTGCCAGTCTCGCTCGCGGGCGGTTTCCGCATGTCACGAGCGTCCACCGCGCCAGTCTCGCTCGGGGGCGGTCTCGCTCGGGGGCGGTTTCGGCCTTACACGAGCGTCCCCCGCGCCTCTCGCTCGGGGGCGGTTTTGGCCTGTCACGAGCGTCCCCCGCGCCCGTCTCGCTCAGGGGCGGTTTCGGCCTGTCACGAGCGTCCCCCGCGCCCGTCTCGGGGGGCGGTTTCGGCCTGCCCGCGCCCGTCTCGCTCGGGGCGGTTTCGGCCTGTCACGAGCGTCCCCCGCGCCCGTCTCGCTCGGGGGCGGTTTCGGCCTGTCACGAGCGTCCCCCGCGCCCGTCTCGCTCGGGGGCGGTTTCCGCTTGTCACGAGCGTCCACCGCGCCTTCGGCCTGTCACGAGCGTCCCCCGCGCCCGTCTCGCTCGGAGCGGTTTCGGCCTGTCACGAGCGTCCACCGCGCCAGTCTCGCTCGAGGGCGGTTTCCGCCTGTCACGAGCGTCCGCCGCGCCCGTCTCGCTTGGGGGCGGTTTCGGCCTGTCACGAGCGTCCCCCGCGCCCGTCTCGCTCGGGGGCGGTTTCGGCCTGTCACGAGCGTCCCCCGCGCCCGTCTCGCTCGGGGGCGGTTTCGGCCTGTCACGAGCGTCCCCCGCGCCCGTCTCGCTCGGGGGCGGTTTCCGCTTGTCACGAGCGTCCCCCGCGCCCCGTCTCGCTCGGGGGCCTGACACGAGCGTTTCTGCGTGTCACAAGCGTCCCCCGCGCCAGTCTCGCTGGGGGGCGGTTTCGGCCTGTCACGAGCGTCCCCCGGGGGCGGTTTCGGCCGTCACGAGTGTCCCCCGCGCCCGTCTCGCTCGGGGGCGGTTTTGGCCTGTCACGAGCGTCCCCCGCGCCCGTCTCGCTCGGGGGCGGTTTCGGCCTGTCACGAGCGTCCCCCGCGCCCGTCTCGCTTTCGGCCTGTCACGAGCGTCCCCCGCGCCCGTCTCGCTCGGGGGCGGTTTCCGCTTGTCACGAGCGTCCACCGCGCCAGTCTCGCTCGCGGGCGGTTTCCGCATGCCCCGAGCGTCCACCGCGCCAGTCTCGCTCGGGGGCGGCTTCCGCCTGTCACGAGCGTGCCCCGCGCCCGTCTCGCTCGGGGGCGGTTTCCGCTTGTCACGAGCGTCCACCGCGCCAGTCTCGCGCACCCAGCCAGCCCCACACCGCCGTCCCCCCAGCCAGCCTCGTACGCCCGGTCTGCACCCCCAGCCGGCATCGCACGCCCGGTCTGCAGCACAACGAAATGGAAATCCCTTGTTATATCCGTCGTCACAGCTTGTATCGCTCCCAGGCACCTTAAGAGAAAACCTAAAGCAGAACCCAAGCATCAGAGATGCTTTTGGGAAAAACACCGCCGGTCACCGGCGTGCCCGGGTTTCTTTAGCATGCGAAGGGTTCGGCCACAGCTTTTTCGTTGTTGTTTCTAAATTCATCAGTTGCCCCAAATTTGCACAATTGGGCCTGATTGGTTGCTGGATACTGTTGCTCGCCTTTCGCGTCCGCGGTCAAAGCTGGCGCCCGATTTGTTGCAAGGAAGCAATGTTCGCGATTGCTTTACTTGCTTCATGTAAAGCACCTGTCGAGTTTTGCATTGGGCGTTTCATTGATGGTGTGGAAATGCAACTCTTCCTCCCCTGTCTTCCTTCTTTCCTTTGCTTCCTTTCTAACTAGCTTCTCTTCTGCCCTTCTTCCATTCCTCCTCTTCCATTCCCGCAGTACTTGCTAAAATAAGACGTGTCGGAAACCGATGGGCTCTCAAACCCAGCAATTTCCACCGTGCCTGTGCCTAAAGCTCAACATTGATTCCCTTAGGGCAAGCTTCTATTCGTGCCGGTTCCTTGGCTTCTGAGCTTCTTAAGGTTTAGTGGTAGCTTCACTAAAAGTCGAATCGGCCTTTGAAGGTTGGCGGCTGTTTTTGGTGGCTGTATATCTCATTCAAGCCCTGGGGAGGGGCACCACCCACAGGCCCGTCTTGGGAGGCTTTTGGCCAGTTAAACTTTTGATAAAGTATCTTGGAGCCCAGTGCGTAAGGCAAGTTTCTGTATGCGTCGCTGTTGGGGATAAGCAGAATGTTCGGAAATCCTCAAACGGACATAGCCAGTCGCTGGTTTGGCAGATCCCTGGATATCGGTTGTCAGGACTTGGCTCGCAAGCGGAAGCCGGCGCTCATGTCCAGTGAGTTCAACTTGGTGGTGTCCTACCGTGCAAAGGACTGGGTTCAAAGAAACCCATCCTGTCAATGGGCCGGGGTTGGCTGCAAAAAGCATGTGGAAACCAGACCTTGGCCCTTCAAAGGGAGACCAAGAGGAGGCTGTTTGAACAAGAGCGTCTTTTTTTTAATTCGAACTTGATTTTGTTGCGCAGTTGTTGTTTCTTGAACAGAGGGCACCGCCCCTCAAGTTTGTCTAAGCGTGAAGCCCGCTTGTTGTTTTGGATTGGGATGTTGAACGGCAATCATTAGCCCGTGGATAAGGAGTGGTTCCCTTGACGACGGGAGCTCGGAACAGCTGTTGGAACAGCTACTCTCTGACAGATTGACATGGAACCTAACAACAATTTGTAGATGCGTTTGGGGGCCCCTTTGTAGATTTGGGAGTATCTGAAGAACACGTGTGGTGCCAGGTTTTTCGGTGGCCAAGCCGAGGTGCCCGCTTTTGGGGACGAACAAATCGGGGGGTGCAAAGGGAACTGTGTGACGGGCCTGGAGCTTTTGGTTTTGCGCGCACCATTCGATTCGAGGGGGCGCGCGAGGTCTGCCTTTGGTCATTGATCATTCATGTTTCATGTTGACCCCGGATCAAACAAAATCTCCTGTTTAGTAATATGGGTGTGTTCCCCTCGAAAAGTGGCAAATCCCCAAAAGCAGGGGCACCCCCATATTAGTAAACAGGGGTTTGGCCTGGTCCCTTGGGGTTGCGACGAAGGAGATTGGTCTTTCCCACGGGCAAGTTTCTCCGGCTGGAGTTGCTTGCGCTTGCCGCGAAAGGATGAGTTACTCTCAAGCAAATAGCTCGAACATCCCACCTAAGCACTGACCCATACGCATCCCCTCATGGGTAAATAGGAAAACGTTGTCTTTGGTTGCTGGTTGTGGTGAGTGGAGAGTTGTTGATTCAGATCTCCGAAAACCTGAAACGAGGCTTGCCCCTTCAGTGACCCTAAGTGCGGACAATTGAGGGATGCCTGTGCTGAGTGGAGAAGTGCACGTCGAGAGGGAAGTCTTACGGGGTCAGTGTACAACCCGTGGGAGGGCACGGGGTTCACCATGAATGATTGACCCAATTTGGATGGCAATCCCTAGGTAGACCATGGTGGTTATATGAACCCCCATTGTTTTAGAGTTGTTTTAATGGTTATTTGAACCGCAGGGCTGAAGCTTTTACTTCCGCAAAAGCGGAGGGTCACGGGCCAATCATGAGGATCGTTGCGACGATCCCGTCGAGCGGCGCGCAGTTGAGAAGGCGGGACCGCAGCCCAACTTGGATGTTCGTGCATTCAAGGGAACCCCCCCCAAATTGGTGCTGTTCCTTTTGGTTCCCCTTCAAGAATTATCCCGGCAAGAGACCCCAAACATTGACGGGCGTAAGCAATCAAGCTGACTCGGCGGCCACGGGCTGGAAAGACATGGGCATCCTGCGGACGCTTGTATACCGACAACAGCATGGAGTGGGTGGCTTCCAGCATCTTCATGAAACATGGAATTGGAGGTTTCCATGCCGCGCAACAAGCCGACTGAGGCACGCGACGCACTGCCAACGGCCCTAGATTTACGAGAGCAAGTCGCAACGCAAGCGCGTGGTTGTGGAATTATTAGCGTCACTGTAAGTTTCTGTACCTATGTCCCGCAGCAAACTCTTCCACCCACCAGCAAACCGAAGAGCATATTTGCCCAAGGCTAAACTTACACGAACTTCATCCTGCGCAGTGTCACTTCGACATCATGGAAAATCATGAGTTTGCGGTAAATGCCACGCAAAGTGCTCGCGGCCAGACTCGCGGGCCATCGCAGTCGAAACGCACTTCGCCATCATACAACAGCACGATGTTCCGGTAAATACGCTCCCGGCCACACTCGCGGGCCTCATTTTCTGCAAGCCTGCGCAGTCAAAACGCGCTTCGACATCATACAGCATCACGATTTTGCGGTAGCTACCACGCGAAATGCTCCCGGCCAAACTTGCGGGCCTCATTTTGTGAGAGCCTGCGCAGTCGAAACGCACTTCGACATCTTCGACATCAGACAACATCACGAGTTTGCGCTAAATGCCAGGCAAAGTGCTCGCGGCCAGACTCGCGGGCCTCATTTTGCGCGAGCCTGCGCTATCGAAACACACTTCGACGCCATACAACATCACGACTTTGCAGTAAATGCCACGCAAAATGCTGCCGGACAAACTCGGGGGGCCTCATTTTGTGCGAGCCTGCGCAGTCAAAACGCACCCCGACATCATGCAGCATCACGAATGTGCGGTAAATACCACGCAAAGTGCTCCCGGACAGGGCCTTCACTCTCACCGTAAGAACCCCCCAGTAAACACACTGTTTGGGGGAAAAAACAAACAAAAAGGGGCACCCTCAAAAAGAGACACCCATATGGGTTGTCCACCGTTTGGCTGTTCCTTGTTGGACCCTGGCGGCTCCCCAAAAGACGGGGGACACCAAAAACAGGCCGCTCATTCGGGCACATAATGGTTTAACCATGTGCCATGGTCGGAAGGCCCCTGATTTGAACGTGGTAGGCATGGTCATGAAACCCACAAAGAACTTTGCACAAATAAATTGCTTATTGGTTGCTAAGGGAACCATAACCATGCCCCACATGGGGGAGTTTTGGGTCGCGCACATATGGGAAAGGAGTTTAGTATTCGGTGACCATCGGTGTTGGTTGAGGTAGCTCCGCGAAAGATTCGCGATGGAGTTGCGAAAGTAACTTTTTGTCTCGCGAAAGTGTTGCAAAACTGTATCTGGTAAATCAGTGATATGTGGAACCGTTCATCTTTTCTGCTGAGCCTTCCTTCTATTCTGATTAAAGCACTTTGTTGCTGTTGCGCTGAGAAAGCCTGGTGAGGCTACAGTTTGATACTCTGCTTGGCTGGTTAGTGCTCCAAGCCTGTGTATGTGTGTCTGTGGGTGTTAGTCGGTGGCTTTCCGCTCTGAAACGTGGGTGATTTTTCGCGAAAGTTCCGCGAAAGATCCGCGAAAGCCCGTGCGAAAGCGCAGGCTTCGATTGCAAGGGGAGGTATAGTCTGAGCGCCGATCTAGTCAGTATACTAGCTTGGCTTGGTACTGGAAAGCTGCGACTTCAAGCTGGAGCTGCACGGCGAACGAAAAGCTGCGACTTTCCAGCCGGCGCATGTCATGTACTACCCCTGTGATGAACAGTTGCGACTTTACAGCTGGAGTTGGGAACTCGTCATTTCGCTTACAACGCTGGCACTTAAAAGCTGCGATTCTCTGACTCGAGAAATGAAAAGAGCACGGCGATGAATCCGCGAAAGATTTTGCGAAAGTAACTTTTTTATTCGCGAAGAATGGCCGTTTCGAGACAAAGGAATTTAGATCAACCACCATATGTTGTTCGATGAAGCCAGATCCCGAATGAAAACTCAGGCTGCTACAGCCGGCGGCTTGCTCACCTGGTTGTTGTTTTTTTGCCATGTCCAGGTCTGTTGGGCACGTCAGCAACGGTGATCTCACGATTTCATGGTTGTTGTTGGGAAACATTTTACATCTTTGCTTAACGTGGTTTTTAGTGCACTTAACTGCAAACAATGATTTTTGGCTCCCCTTCCAACGTCAACCAAGACTTAGTGCAAGGGGTCGGTGGCGCATCTCTTTTGAGTTGGACCGTCGAGGCCAGGATTCTGCACTTTGCCAACCACTGGCTCAACTTTGAGGCGCGAGCTTGGGCGCACTGATTGGAGTTGGGAGCTTGGCTGGGTCCCCCATTGGGGGAGGGTTCCACTACTAAAATAGACAGAAGAAAGTTGGTACCCTTATTGTAACCTCTCTACTGGAGGACCTAGTTGGGCTTGACTCTGGAAAATGGGGTCCTGGACCCATGGAAAGCCCTCGGTGCTGGTTTCATGTTTTCAGGCCCAGTTGAGGCCTGGCATCGAATGCCCAGATGACAGGCGACACCAATACAGTACCATTTTGGTTGGTAGGTGAATTCACCACCCATTTTAGAACCCATTTTAGTGGGGTTTGGGATGTTCACTGGGGGTATGGGGTTTTGACCCATAGCCATAGGTTGTCCACAAGATGAGGCTCGGGGGGTTGCGATGTGCAGAGATGCAGTGAGGGGCCAAGTTGCGCCCGCAACTTTTCTCCAGCGAGTTCCAGTCCATGATGTGTTGGAGAAATGTCCTTTGAGATCTGAGATGATGCAAGCATCGTGAGAATAAAGCCAACGCAACTCTAGTCCATGGCTGATGCATGGTTGCTGGGCTGCAAGTGCACCGCATGTCGATGTTGGGTTAAACATCCCGGATCATGAACTGGGGGTTGCCGCAGTGAAGATTGGTCTCTCAAACAGGACACCCCAGTAAGTTGTCCATGGGTTGAAGGAGGCGACACATTCTCTGTGAACAAAGCTTGCTCCTTCTAGTGAATGGGCAACCGAACGGATCAATCTGGACAACGGAGTTCAATTCAACCTGAGAAGCTCCCCCGCATGTGAACCACTCACTGGGAGTTTTGAACCACCGTACGCAACGATGCGCGTGTGCTAAAACTCTAGGGGTTGATTCCCCATTCTTTTCAGCCATTGTTCTTTTCAAAAACCGATCGCCATTTGCCAGGGTTTTTGGTGGTTTTCCAGAAAGATCCGGATCCCTGGAAAGAATGGGGAAGTTACCCCTAGAAAAACGTGTGACCGTTGAACTGCAAGGCTTCAACGAACTGGCAGATATTGAGAGCGATTTGCCGTGGGTCAAAACCAATGGTACCATTTTGGGGTAGGTGCAACACCCATTTTAGTCTTTGTTAGTGGGGATTGGGATGTTCACTGGAATTGCGGGATTTTGACCCATGGCCATTTGCCAGGTTCGCGGTTTTTCTTTCGCCGCCTCACTTTGCTTGTAAAGTCACCATCCCCTTCAAAAGAGAATTCGGGGGGGGGTTGGCTAAGGATCAGGACAGGGCTGTATTTGCATGGCCAATTGCCAGGGGCCACACTAAAAACAAAAACACACGTCCAGACACTTAAGAGGGTAGTGATTTTGTATACTCGTTTCTATTTACAGAAGTAAACATACGTGACCCCTAGTCAGAACTGAAAACTCGTTCGCCCAACCCTCCATCTTCACATCTTTGGTTCTCCGAACCGGTTTTTGCTTCCTTCGCCAAGCTGCGGTGGTGCAGTTTGGACCAAAGCCAAGAAGAGCACAGGCGCTCGTTGCAGACCGAGACGCGCCGGGGCGCGTGGACTCCCCGCGCTGCTACAAGGCGCTTCGAGTGGATTCAGGTGATTTGGTGCAAAGCCAAAGGTTTTTGGGTCATTTCCCGAAATGGCCGGTGGCACCAAACATGCTTGGCTTTCCTTCTGGTTCCCTTCTTACAAACCACCAAGAAGGGCGCACTCTCAAAAACAGGCGCGCCCGAATGAAGAAAGGCCAAAACACTTAAGGACACACCCCAACTTGTGCAATCTTTCCAGACCCCCTACTTTGGCGAGCGGTTTGGCGTTTTGGGAAGCGGTTCGTGGGGGAGGTGGCAACATGAACCTCCTTCAACGGCGGCAAACAATACGTCTCCGAAACATGACAACCTCTCATGGGCGCCTTTCTTTGCATTGAAGATTTAGCCGAAGACTTAATGTGTGGTCTCAATACAACTGTTCGGAGCAAATTTCGGTGAGCTGTTTCAAGAGGGGCATGCAAGGAACTCGGATCTGAAGACGTTGGAGCACATGTTTTGATGTTTGATACTGCCAGGATGGGGGTAGCTGGGAACCAGTTCAGCAATGTGAGAGGCTGGGTTCCGCTACTGGCACGACGTGTACCACCACGCGCTGCAAGTCGCGCGCCCCGGCAGAAAGCTTGGCTGGTACTGATTACCTGGTTCAACTGTTCTTTTATCAGGCTTGTTGTTTGTGAGTATGCCACAATCCGTCGATTCTTGCTGGACCCAGCACGGCTTCATTGGGGATGGTCCCGACCTAAGCCTTCAAGCTGGTGTTTGCCATCCTTTGAATTGGCGACATCTTCTAGCCTTGATGTTGCAGTTAGGCAGCATGGGGAGTCCGATTGAAGGACCATGGACCATGATATTCATCGTGTCCTTACAACTGTGACAGCTTGGCCAATGTTTGCCACACGGAGACGGGCAAGAAACACACGTGGACGGACTGAGCTGTGATCAAGCTGTCACCTAATTTCCGGCTGCAACTTACGTTGAATGCATGCCAGCACACACCATCCTACACAGGTTGAGCTAGATGAGTTTTGAGAAACGTGTTCCTTTTTGCGGGGACACTAGAGATATTTGACATGGCAAGAGTGCTCCACCCTCTACCCCGTTTCCTTTGAAAAACCAGGTCTCCCTTCCCACCAAAAATCGCAAGACCCCTGCCCTGTGACTCCCTTCCAAGCCCCCCCAAAACGGAGGATCAACCCGTTTTTTTCGGTTCCTCCGGTTCCTCCGGTTGTGGGTCCAAACCCTCCGCTCTGAGGGCTGGTGAGGAAGGCCCCGCGCCGCGGTACCAGCCGCTGTCGGACGAGGGCCTCTCGATGCTCGTCTCAAACGGATTCCGAGCCCAAAGGGAGGTGCTATGTGTTTTAAGAGCTAGGTCCCCCAGCTAAGTGCCCTTTTACTCTTTGGGGAGGGTTCCCCTACTGAAATGGACTACAGAAAAAAGGGTACCCTTATTCCAACCTCTCCACTGGAGGACCTAGAGAGGCTGCGGGTGCACTTTTCGTTGTTTGAAAGGGAGACCGAAGAGAACATGCCCATTTGGTGGGTGTCCATTTTTGAGAATCCAAATGTTCACCAGCGTTTGGCGCAGATGGTCACCCAAGCTTTCGGCACGGACCATCCTTTGTGCTGTTGCTGTGTCGTTAGAGAAAAATACTGGTTCCCCCAATGGGAAACTTGGGGCGTTCACCCCAGCTGTTGCTTTTCGGTGAAAAAATGGAGCACCAGCGATTTGGTCAGTTTTCTTTTTCAAGCCAGGGGGAAGCAATGGATGCAACTGACATCATTCCCCCCTCGGCACGGGCATTGATTTGCTGAGCTTCTTGAGCGCGGCGAAATCCCCGGCAGGGGCACCGGCATCGCTCGGAAGTGGCAGGATTGGTCAAGCGAAATGGATGAGGCCAACCACAAAAAAAACCGCCTCTTGAACTCTAATCTTGACCCTACCTACTGCCTCAGGGGAATATAACCTTGTATTTTCTCAGGTCGTTGGCCTTTTGCGAACCACCAGCGCGGATAGAACCTAAGCACCTAACAGGTTAGGTGTTTCTTCCAGAAGTCAAGGATCCCCTCTGTTCTTGAAGTGGCCCGACAAAGAGAGGTCCTTTGTACCTGGAGCATTCTCAAACTTACGAGATGAAAGGCGAATCGTAGGATCTAGCGGATCCAAGAGCTTTAATGGTCATACACCTGGGGTTATGGTCATCAAGCTCCTTGCATGAAAGATGTTGAGCACGTCTTCTATTGGTTTTCGTTTTGAGGAGAAATGACAACTTCGCCCAAACTCGCGTGGCAAAAGCCCCTTGCTCGGTTTGCTCGGGGCCCGAAGAAGAACACGATCTGTCACAAGATCCCTCAGAACCTTTTGCGGTCCCGCCGGATTTTTTTTGTTTAAGCGGCTTTGAGTTCGGAGCCAAGCAAATGTCTCAGCGCATGCCAGTGGCGAGGCAACTGTCCCATAGTGGCGCCAACTGCACAGCGTGGTTAACTGCCACCTCAGGACACCTGAGGAGGTGAAGGCGGTGTTCCTGAATTTCCAGCAGATCAAAGAAGACTTTGAAGGCAGGGGATACGTTTCTCCTAGGTCCCCCCAGAGGGTTTCCCTACTAGAATAGACTACAGAAAAAGGGTACCCTTATTCTAACCTCTCTACTGGAGGACCTAGTCTCATAACATGTCTGCCCCACCCCCCCATGCGCACCTCCAGTTGTGGTCTATTTTCATGTTCCGCACGGGGTCGTCTGCGTTGGGGCTGTCCAAGGGGTGTGAATCTGGCGGTTGCTCATGCTTGCATCAGCATTCAGCCCGGATTTAAAGGCGTGCTCGTGAGCACTTTCTTCTCGTGGCAAACTCACCAGTGAAGAAACCGGCTCATGAACATTTTGTTGGAGCTTTCTCATTTCAGGTGCGATGGAGGTCAAATAGCCGGTCAGGCTTGGGACAAAGCCCCTGCCCTCAGTGTTCTCTGCAAAAGAGCTGTGTGGATGAATTGATAAAACATGAGCTGGTTGTGTGTCCGCCTCGAAATTACTGAGAGTTCTCAGTTCTCGGAAAGGGTCAAGATTTTAGGGATCCGTAGCTTCTGAGAAAATATCTTCGCTGAGTTGTCCATTGTCGTGAAAAGACTCCTATGCACTCAGGGATGGGCAAGGTGGTTGGATCATAGGCCGGAGGTGACACTGAGTCTTCAGCACGGCAGGAGTGGTTTTGCCACGTCAGTCAAGCTGGTGGTTTTGCCGTTGGTTGTTCTAACACTCTAAGCTGGTGGTTGGCCTTTCTGTTGGACATGGAGGCTGCATTTTCGAGGTGTGGCAAGGCGCCTAAGATGGCTTTGTTTGTTTTTGCAGGGAGCTCCAAAACCGGATAGTATATGTCCTTCAGGTTCCCATTCTAGGTCCCCCAGTAGTGCTCTTTTACACATTTTTTTTTTGGGGGGGGTCCCCCACTAAAGTAGACTACAGAAAAAAAATGGTACCAACTTCTTCTAACCTCTCAAATCAGGAGGACCTAGCGTGTAAATCCAGCTAACAAGGGTACCTTCCAAAGCACGGAACCCAGATCCCTCCCGCAGCCACTCGAAGAATGTCGGCGCCAGGCGGCTCTGAAGAGCTGTGAGCCCGCGGAAGCAGCGGTCGCAGACTCGCAGACTCGCAGCGCGCGGCCATCTACCCCCCGTTTGGGTGGCCCAGGTGAGCCACAATCAAAACTCGGGTGGATGAAGGGTAGTAAGGGACAATCCCAACCATAAATAGCTGCGGATATCCGCCTTCTTATGCTTTGCATGGTTCTGGGTAGACCTTTTTCACAAAGCTAGCTCCTTGGAGCTAGGCTGAAGTTTTCGTTTACCTCAGCTAGCTGAGAAGGGGCGGTCGAAAAGCTTGAGTTAGGCATTGGGGCTTGAACTGTCACTGGTTGTGACGGTCGTGGGGGGGGCCCCCCCCCGCCAGAGATGTTAGGGGGCCCCCCCACAAAGGCTGATATATCAGGCGGGCCCAGTAAACTCGAATCCCCTATTTCCATTGGCTCGTTCGGTGTCAATAGATGTTCGAACTTTGACTCGCAGACCAAATAATCAAACGTCATCCATCCATTGTGAAGCAGCGTCGTACAAATCTCAGACATGATTCTGTGCAGATATATGCTTCAAACAGTCATTTGTAGTAGCTCCGCAACTGGCAGTCCATCCAAGAAGCAGAAAACTGGGAAGAAGAAGAAGAAGAAGAAGAAGAAGAAGCCAGATGACAATGATGAGTCACCTAAGCATTCTCCCAGAGGTGAACCTGCATCTTCATCCAATTTCAATCCGAACAATCCAGCAAACTTGCCGGTACAAAATGAAAGTGAGGAAGAACTAATCCCTCATGTTCCAACCTCATCCGGCACTGGAAGTTCAGAGAGAACCATGAGATATACTGACCAGGAAGATGGAGAATCAGAAGACTCTCAGAGGACCAGATCTCACGATGATCACCAAGCTGATCTCGTTCTAGATGAAGCGCATTGGTCACTCATGACAGCCGAACAGAAGATCTGTGCGAACACCGGATCCTTTACGGTTCCCAGAGATATTGAAGGCAACCCTGTCCTTCTTGGACGTGTGAAAGGGACCTTCAACCCATCGCCCCGATGCGGATTCTCTCATCAGAGATACACAGATAAGAATCATGTTGACCAGTTATGCAAGAACATGACCGACGATGACCGTGCACTCTTAGTCTTGTACTCATCCAAGCAAGAATCCTTGAAGGCTTCATCCATTGGCAAGGAGCGGAAGGAAGCGACAGCCACTGAGACAAGGGCTTATCAGAAGCAATTCCTTGAAGCTAAGCATCTTGAGTGTAAATCTTGGCTTGATAACGAAGTGTTCGACTTAGTCGACACACGCAAGATTCGTCACCGGTCGCTGGGTCCTTACCCTAAAGCGAGACAAGGATGGTAACTTCCTAAAGACCAAGGCTCGCTGGGTCCTCCGGGGCTTCCAAGACAAGCAGAAGAACGATCAGCAGACAGACAGTCCTGCTGCATCCAGGAGTGGCTTCCGCCTTGCAATCCAAGCAGCCGCAAATAAGGGCTGGAATATATTTCACATGGATTTGAAGACAGCATTCCTCCAAGGCGAAGCATACGATCAGACTCGTGACATCATTTGTCAGATCCCTCCTGAAATGGGATATCCACCACACATAGGAGCGCGCATGAAGAAGCCTGCCTACGGGCTAAATGACGCACCCCGCAGATGGTGGAACATCCTTGATTCGGCACTCCGTTCTTACGGGCTGGTGCCAACCAGGCAGACCGTTGTACATATGTCTACTACGGCAAGCAGCTTCCGAAGCCCGCATTGGTGAGTGATAAGAAGTCTTCTTATGACGGGTGATGATGTGTTCGAGAAGGGAATCATGGGACGACTTCGTAAAGATTTTCAAGTTGGTTCCGAAGACAAAAATGATTGCCTCTTCGTAGGACAACGCGTCCAATGGAAGCAAGACGACAAGCATGGCTGGTACATCAATGTCCATCAGAACGTTGCCATTGACGAACTGCAGGAGATCACCTTTGACAAACACCTGAAGGACGACACTCCTCTCACTCCACAAATGCATACTGCATACAGGAGTGTCCTAGGTCAGATCAATTGGTTACAATCGCGAACGCAATTCCACATTGGCTATCAATTCTCCAGGTGCGCATCCAAGGCATCATCCCCGACCATTGAGGACGTTCGCGCCATTAATAAGACAGTCAGAACCATCAAAAGCATCCCGCTTAGTATGAGATTCTGGCCCCTTCGTGGCAAGACACGCATAGTTGGTTATCCAGATGCATCCTATCGCAACAATGATGATAAGTCATCCCAACGTGCGCATGTTATATTTCTTGCAGAACAAAGAGATCTTCGCCAGGGCTCATCGAACTCGAGAGGCTCATTGGTCGACTATGAGACGCACAAGATCACCGCCACAACCATGTCCACTACTGTTGCAGAATTGCACGGACTGATGCGTTGTTACGGTTCAGCATTATTTCTTCGCGGTCTCTGGTCAGACAGAACAGGCGAAGTCGCAGATGTACACATCCGCACTGATGCGAATAATCTTGTCACCACAGCATCCACAACACATCAACCGGAACAGAACACAATAGTCTTTTTTTTAAAAAAAGCTATACCCGAACAGAAAGAGACAACGCATTTGATCCAAATGTTGAGAAAAGAAAGCAACAGTGGACAGATGCATGACCTGCACATGTACGGAGTGAAGATTGCCTGGCAGATTCGCTGACCAAGCATTCAGCTAAAGCAGACGAGCTCATCAAGGCCGTCCTCACCGGCAATCTCTTGAATGTTGATGCACATCCACCTTTCCGTACTATGTTGCAGAACAAGGCGTTTCTGGTTGAGTGGCTAGCGCACAATACGAAGCACGGACCCGACATCATTGCCTTTGCAGGAGTCGGTGTAGCAGAATCCAGGTTTGCTTATTGGGGAACCTGGGCATGATCCGCATGTCCACGAATTCTGATGCATGAGTTTTTCATTTGGCACATTTTCAATTCCTCAAATCCGTGATGCGTGTTTTTGCACTTGACCCATTTTGAATCTCAAGAAATATGTGTCTGCATCCGCAGCCACTTTTGGTTTACAACCATTCCGACCTTTGCAATCGTGTATGCTTGATCACCTCGAAGACATGCCGATTCTCAACATGATCTTTGGACAATCCAGCACTGCGGCTCCTTCGCCGAAGCCGCTAGTGAAGAGACGGGCATCTCCGTTGAAGGAATCTCCTGCTCGTGATGAGGAAGATGAGACATCCGATTGCCCCATGGAGCAGGTCGTCGGTGAGAATCCATCCGTCTCTCAACAACCAGATAATGTCAACATGGAGCAGGTCGATTATGATCAGGATACCGACAACTGATGATCTGGGTGACGAAGAGCAACCTCCCGCAGAAAATCCAATGCCGAAGGCGATGCCACATCCAAAACTGATTCCGAGGTCACCGCCGCCGACGCTGAAGCTTGTATCAAAGGTTCATCCAGCGCCAAAGAACGTATTGGATGAGGAGACAGAATCGGACAATTTTCCTGGTGAACGACCTGCACTTCCAAGGCGACCAGCGATGCGGCCAACTCTCACATCCAACAATCGGTGGTATGTACCAGACGGTTCAGATACCGACATCTGCCTCCAGAGGGCATCCGTACATCCAGGACCTTTCGGGAAGACTCGATTCTACGAATACTACAAGGAGTGCTCTACCATCCTTGAGATGAATCCGGACTTCCACTTCATTCCTGAGCATGAACGAGAACATGGAGCCAAGGTATTCTGGCTGAGAGCCAGATTCAATGATTACTGACATCATTCCGATGGTATGTCACAACCGCCATATTGATCTCGAGAAGACCGTCCAGAATGTTGAGCAGGTTTGCAAATATTTCAACATGGCTCCATCCAAAGCAAAACAGATCACCGACTTCATCCTCTGGCGAATCGAGCGATTGAGCAGATTGTTTTCAGGATGTTTTTGACATGATCCCAAACAAGGCCACCACAGAGAATGCCGACGACAAGTGGACATGGGTCCTGACGGATCCATTGAGCTCTATGACGCATTGGGACGCATTACCCATGCAAGGAACTTCATGGGCAATAAGCCAGGACTGCTCCTGATGGCTATGTTCCCGAACTATGGAAAGGCACGTTTCGAGATTGCGTTCGTGTATCCATCCGTGGACGGGCCATACAATGAGCGCAAGGCAAAGGGAAACATTGTTCCAAGAAATCGATGGATCGACAACCTCACCTCTAGATCCGCACACGATGCACTCCGGCCTAATGGCAAGGAATTCCTCAATGGTCCCGAGATGGAGTTCTACGTTACGTGAGATGCAACAGCGGTCATACACGACAAGTCGATCTCCAATCTTTTGGACGACCCCTGTACTCTGAACAGAAGAGTGAGCCTCGCCAAGAAGAACCGGACTATGATCTTCCAACAGAATCCATTCCTCCAAGTCCGCATCCGTCAAGATCCGACGCGCCCCACGAAGACGAAGGCGCAGCTCAGGCAAAATACAGAATGCGAAGGCCGGCGCCACAATCCATTGAAGAAGAGAGAAAGATCAAGCCTTTCGCGAAGAAGCCCATCACGTTCATGTTCCATGCAACATATGGAGAGCATTTGATCAACATCATGGAGCACGGGCTGAAATGTGGGAGATCCCAGTCAAATCCTTCGGGGAGAATGCACATCCACATGGCATGCATCGACGACGTTATCCTTGATGACGAAGCGTCAGAACAGCATTGACACATGTGCCAACAGGAAGAGATGCATTGTTGATCCTGGCATTCCTCAAAGACCAGGACTACGACGTCCGACTCTCCGAAGAGCAAACAGCATTGACAGAACAAACCATCGAGGCGAGAAACATTGTTACAACATTTGATCCCGAGGGGACATCATAATGAGCAACAACTGGATCATGAAGAAAAATCTCGGTCGTGAAGACATTGAGATGTACACCAGCAAGATCCATTCGCCGATGCCTTCTTCAAACATGTGAATAACGACCACCAGAACAAGGAAAGATCCGAAAAAGATACATCCACAGAGACCAAGAAGCGACGGCGCTCCACCGATCAGGACGGAGTTGAAGAGGAGAACATGGAACCCTCCGGGGAGAGATCCGTCAAGCCGAAGGTCGCCATGGAGCATCACAATCCCGAGAACCTAGACGAGTTCATCCAGGAACTCAGACCTTGAAATTGACATGAACAAGAAGGACGCCGAGGAAGAGCTCGTGGAGACCAAAAGGAACTTCATCCGCTTCATGGAGAAGCACAACAAGGATCCAAAGGGAGCTCATCCCAAATTGACAGAATGCGAGCGAGCCTCATTGGCACACGTCGATCCAAATGTCAACCTCGAGGAAGAAGAGTTCTATTTCCACCATCGAGGAGAATGTCCAACCATGGACGAGTTCAGGAAGGCACAGCCAATATCAGGATACCCGATTAAGCTTCCAATTGGATTGAAGAAGCTCAAGGCATATGACAAACCAGAAGTCATCCGAGCATTTGCTGATATCCTGGGATCGCTGATGCAGCCAACTGACCGTTCCCCTGTGGACCATCTCAACCCTCTAAACCAGTTTCCTACAATTTTGCGGGTGGCTTCTAAAAAGCCAGGTTTGTTCAAAAAAACCAGGTTTCCAACAAAATTACGGGTTAAACTTGCAGGCTCGTCAGACAACAGCCGCGCGCAAGCGCCCGGTCACGAACAGGAGCGAACCAGCCAGTTCGACCCTGCGGCGGCTTGGCCCATGAACAAGACGCGACCAGTGACAGACCAGCATGAGGCTGCAGGCTCCCGCCAGTGGCCCGGCCAAAGCCGATATTTTTAGAGGCGTGATCAATACATACCTCCCCGACGGCGGTTAGCTTCGTTGGCACAGGCCTGCGCCCCTGCTGACAGAAGTAGCAGTTGACCTGGAACTCAGCACGCGTGCCACCGCACAAACAGTGCACACACACACAGCGCACAAAAACGAACAAACACACAAACTGACGCACAAGCTCGCACAGACACACAAACGAAACCAAACACGCAAAAACAACAAACACACAAGCGCCATGCACAACACACACACACACACACACACACGCGCACACACACACACACGCGCACACACGCACACACACGCACACACGTACACATACACACACGCACACACGTACGCACGTCCACACACGTGCGCGCATGCACACGCACGCACGCACACAAACGCACAAAGAAGCAAATAGACACGCAAAACGGCAAACCTCTTTAAGGTCAGAAAGGGCGAAAAAGGGAAACCAAAGGGCAACTAGGTTTCAGAAGAGCGACCAGTCGTTTTTAAGGGGTTGTGCCTCGTATTACGTTCGGGGCCACCGCCTATTTTTGCTGGCTGGCACTTGTTTGTGGGCGCGGTTGTGCTTTTGAAGGGCAATTCTTGACCGAATCCACGGGGCCCAAACATTTAGGACCCTTCATCGCGCGGCCCCGCTCTCGAACCCCCGCTGGCTTGACAACTGGGCTGTTCACAATTGGCCAAGGGGTGTCTCCAAAAAGGGTGCGTTCAGTCAACAAAATTGAATGGTTCTTCAGGTTTTTGCAATTTTTATAGGGGCCTCGAAACACACCCCTAAAAGTAACGGTTTGCTGCTTCATGTTTTTGGGGTTCTTTTCGATCTGATTTGACGGGAACCCTAACAGAAACTTGGCGAACCCAAACAAACGGTTGCCCCGAAAACCAAGCAGTCAAGTCTTGCCCCCTGGGGCGACTTGTTTTGCCTGCTCGCGGCGAGCAAGTGGCCCCTTGCATGGCCAGCCGTGGCCCCAGAAACTTGCCGCTCCCGGCGCCTTCACGAGAAATCTAGTAGCATTTGGGTTTACCCGAGATGTAGAAATTTGGGTGTGGTTGGGGGTATGGGTCCAAACACGTCGAAAAATATTTTCTAAGTTGAAAGAGAAGGCGCCTAAGGGTCTGAAAGCATTCCGGCCTTGACCCAAGCGGTCCGTGCTGATATCAGATATCTCTCATATGTTCTTTGCACAAGTGAACGAATGTTCACCCGCCGGCTCAACCGGCTGGGCTTTCCAATGAAATCCTTGTCTTGTTGACAACCCGCCATGAGCGGGCTTTCCGACATGCCAAATTGGCACGATTGAGAGTCCAAACGAAACGCCACATGGTCCAAAGCATGGAGCTTTGGCATTAAGCCAAAGAGCCGCCTTCCTTGGTTGAAGGTGTCTCGTACTAACTCGCGATACAATCTCAAAAATTCCCGGAGGTCATTGCTCAAAAACTGGCCCAACGTTCCGTCAATGAAGGCGTCACAGCTGTAGATCATGCGATGAAACCGGTTCACATGCTGGAGGGCTTGCAAGCACTTCCGCAGGATGTTGTCACCAGGCAAATTTGGCTCGCGTTCGGCCAGGAGCGCTTCCAACCAAAGGAGGATATTTGTTGTGACACACCCTTTGTTCCACTTCCCAGCTGGCATGTCGGTTGTTTTCTTCCAGCACACTTTGTCTTGTGTGATTCTCGTCAAATACGGCGGCCGCTGTTGGTTCTTGCAAAAGTTCAGGTAATGGTTGGTCAACTCCTCAAATCTCTTGGGGATAGAGTTGCCCGGGAATAGGTCGGAGCACAAAACAATCACGCTTGCTGCAAACGTGCGCCCCGCTCCCAAATGCATGCAGTGCCAGAGGTCCATGTGAAAATATTGTTCTGGGTGTGATGCGGAGTGTGGCAGTTTCTTGATCAGCTCAGGCGGATCATCATGGTCCCATGGCAGCTCTTCGCCCTGCGTGGGCGCCCATTTGGGCTGGCGGAGGCCAAACAATTCCCAAGGTGCATTCGCGTCAGCTGCTCCGGCACGACACAGATGGCAAATGCTTGTTTTCTGCACGGCGTGGCTCACCTTCACAACATTGTTGAAAGATCGTTGCAATTTCCCATTTTTCTGCAGATACGGCCAATCTCCTTTGACCCCTGTGATGCAAATCCTGTACACGGCGCCAGAAGTATCCCGCACCCCTGTTGCTAAGAGGGATGCCAAATCGTCAGCTAAAAGTGCCATGCAGTCATGAAAGAAGGATGGGGTCTTGTCATATAAGCCCTTCGGGGTGACCATGACAAGAAACCGGTTCGTCAGGGAGTCACCAGCAAAGTTCACCCGAAGCTGCGCTCCTCCTTCTCTTTTGCGTTTGCGCTGCTTTGCGAAGCCGGCCCCCAAACAACTCTGCCACTGGGTTATCATGAGTGGTTGTTTTTTCAACGACCGGCCTTCATCCCCATGGATGAAACAAGCAGCTGTGCGTCCGAGGTCTATGTCCCGATTGAAGAGGCTGAAGTCCGGGTGTAAAACACGATAGTTGCCCCAGAAATTGGCCCAAACCTCTGTGCATTTCCCCTGCTCAGCAGGCTCCAGGCCAGCAAGCCGACACCACTGACCAGTGTTGACAATGTATTGCAGCCAATCCGTCGGCCGGATCCACAACACAACTGTGCCCTGGACCAAACTCTTTGTCAAAGGCACTTTTAAACTCAGTTCTTGACGCTTAACAACAGCTTGAACATCTCGTTCTGAATGGTTCAGATCACACTTGGCCCAGCTTTGAACGCCTCCTTCAGAGGATGCAACAGGTCCGAGCTCACGCGCCACGGCTTGCGCTGTTCGAACTTGGCTGGCGCAAGTGGCCTGGACAGTTCAAGGGAAAAGGAACCAAAGTGCTGTCAAGTAGACGTCAACTACTTTGTTCTACCGGGGTGCGCCTTTGTGAGGGCACCAAATTACACCCTCCCCCCCTCCCAAGAGCAAATGCCGTGCAACTTGGCCACGCGCTTCCCAGGCTAGGCGCCCCAACCCCTTCTCCGATGTTGCGGGCAAACGCTTGCGCAGATGGTCCGGGGCCTGGCCATGTCGAGCGGTTGCAATAGACGACGCTGTTTTAGTTCTCAACTGCAAGCAATGTCAAACTCATGTTGCCACAGCGCCAACTAGGAGCGGCGGAGGTCTGCAGATTTTGGCACAGGCGCTGATGCACTTGTGATGCTGGCTTTATTTCTAAATCGCTGTCCATTGCAGGGCAAAGGTTAAACAGTGAGTGGCCACATCAAGTGCGCAAACCAATTCTGTCACCGTCTCTAAGGTACACTGTGATTGAGTTGCCCATGCGTCCAGGACAGCGTGCAACACCGCTGCCGCTTCCCCCAACGGCGCAGTTAATGCCACAAGTTGCAAATGAATCATCCTCAAGGCGATTAGCTCCCCTCTTGTTTGACCACGATCTTCTGAAAATGGCGCTTTGCGTTCCTGGGCGGACAGTTCGGTAGACCCTATAAATGAGAATCCTGTGTGATGAGACTGCGAGTGAAGCCCTTGAAAAAGCAGGATCTCTCAGGCCCTGTCCGGATTCTGGTCTCGTTAGCCACAGCTTGGCTGCACCTGGGGCTCTTCAAGATCAAACACCAAAATGGGATGCGCATTTGAGCTGCTCGCTTGTAGGATGTGGTGGACATCAGCTTGGTCGCTTCCGTCTGCCACCTCAACCCGCGAGACTGGGACGGGATGTTTGCTGGACGGGAAAAGGGTCTGTTTCAAGTTGTTTGAGTGTTGGTTTTGGAGTGGCTAGTTCAAACTCAGCATTCCCGGATCTAGAACCTTTTGGGGGCTCTGGCAAAGATGTCTCGTGATTTAGGAGGACCTTTATTCTGAACAAAGGGGTGGGTCAAAATCCAAATCAAGATTTCCCATCAGTCCGAACTTGCACAAAAGAAGGTGCCCTGACGTATGAGCGGTCTTGAATTTCCTGCATATTTTTCGAAACAAAGCAGCCCAAAACCAGGATTTCTTTGCAAAATGACAAGTTGAACACACTCAAGGTCCGGAAAAAAGCTTTGTTGCTTGAGAGGGGACCACAAGTCAAACGACGAGATGGGGCTTCCCAGTTTGAGCGCTGCTGGTTGGAAGGGTCCCGTTCCTGTTGCGCTCCAGTCATAGGTGGCCAACGCCACACAATTATACACCGATTTTGGGCGGAAGGACTGAACAATAAACGTGCGTTTTCTTGGGGAGTACAGGGGAAGGGGTCAGGCCCAGGAATGCTGCCTATAGCTGAAGCATACACCAGCTGTTGGATGTTCATTTCGTTTGCGGCAGGCCAGAAAACCGGGAAAGAGCAACACCTCCTTCAAAAAAGCATTACAGGGCCACACGCTGCGTGGTCTAAATTCAGCCCAAGTGCGACGCATCGAATTTTGAGTCAACACCTTTGGCCATGTGGTCCGAGCAGATTGTGTACTGGTTCTCCATGACCTGGATGTCCTTTTCCAAGGCCGCCGCCGACCTAGGAAGGTGAGTGTGTTGGACCATATTCCTTTTATTATGAGTGGCAGCATGGCTCAACGACTCAATATGCGAATTAGTGGCTTCGTTGCTGCCTCATCGTCATAGTTCTTTTTCAAATCGGCTACCAGGGCGCGGATCTTGGCCGACTTGGCCAAAACAGAGTCAACCATTTTCTGGAAGTTTGTCTTGTGCTGTTGAGCCTTCAGGGCCACGGGCAAAAGCTCAAACTGGGCTTGCAACGTTCCAGGCCTGCGAAATGGCCACCGAGCGCGAGCTCCCGCTGGCCGTGATCCTGGCTTGGTAGGCGGTGAGGGTCGAGAAGTCTCCCTGGGGAAGAGCACCTCCGTTGTCCTAAGGGTAAGCTGCGCAGAAAGCAGCGGGCGTGTTTTGCACTTGTCTTTTCCGGCCATCCTCCGTTCTTGACCTTCGTGTTTCTTCCATTTTCTCTTCTTGCACACAGGTGCCGGTCTCCCGGGTGGAAACCCAATATTATACTTCCCAGACCTGAGTTGTGGTTCGCATCAGCTGGGTGGACAGAAAGTAAACACATGGTATTGTTGGCTAGCGGCCTCACAAGGTTATCTGCATCGGCTTCGCACACTTGGATAGCTCCATCGATCTTCTTCCTTGGAAGCGGCACCAGCGCGTGATGTGGAAACTACTCCTGAGAGCCCCCAGAAGCTAAGGCAGATTCGTCCCCCACTTCAAAATCTTCGACATGTCGTCCTTTGAATACCATCCCTCTTCGACCTTATTGCTTTTGGAATCTTTCTTGGTGTGGGTCTTGTCCAGGATGGAGATCAGCTTGTCCTGCGCGGGGGGGGGGGGGGGTTGGGAATTTACGGCAACAGCATGACCAAAAACAAACACACACACAAAACCAAAAAACACCGATCCTTGTCGAACCCTGCTGATTTGTAAGCCGAAGCCATGGCCGTCTTGTCACCGGATGTCCACGCATCATGCAACCACTCCGGCACCTTCAACTTGCCTCCGCTTTTGACTTCGCACAAGCGCCTCAAACGAGCCTTTGCCGCTTTGAGTTCATTGTTCGCTTGGAGGAGTTCCACATCCACATCTTCCACCTAGGCTGCTTCAGAGATTTCCGCTGCGTGAACGTTTGCAGTTTTGCTCTGGCACTCAAGATACTTCCAAGCCACGTCATCCATTTGAGTGTCTGCGGCATGCTCCCCCGCTTTGTCGCTGACGACAGAAGATGGGGTAGGGGTGGCTGACTTCTGATTTTTCAAGGGAGGGCCACCAGAAATCCCATCATCCTCCGCGGGTCGCTTTTGGGAAGGTTGCTCAACAGGAGTCTGTGGCACAGCGGTGCCCAGCAACATCTGGGCCGTAGCAGCATCAATCTTTCCCAACGATTGGAGGGATGTAACCGTCGAGGCCAGGTCATCCTCGCAAAGATTTTTGAGACCACACCCCCCAACAAACAAACCTGGCCTGGCCCGATGCACTGTCGCTTGGAACCGGTGAGGCCGAAGAAGACACTGTGGACAAGGCCGGAGTGGTGGGCGTTGAGGCCGGCGCAGCCACCTTTGAAGGAGTATGGTCCTCGGCATATTGGAGGGGGATTCCACGGTTTGCTTTTGGGAACCCATGCTACTGATAACACATGTTAGATTTGCCGGTCAAGAAGGTTTGCCAAGCAACTTGGGATGTCGCCTCTGTAGATTTGCTAGACATTCCATCCCCCTCAGGTTTTCTTGGGCAGTCTACACCGAAGACAAAATCCAAGTGTGGAAACGTGCAGGCAAGTCTCTTCCTTGAAGACCGGTGGACTTGACAATTCGCCCAAACACTCCAGAGACACAATTTTTGCGCTCAGGTCCTCCCAAGTAAGGGTCAGCTCAAGAGATGTGTTTCACTTTGTGACTGGTTCAACAAGCCCTGAAAGTCCTGCAGCTGCTGCATGTCCAGAGCAAGCGCATCATCTCCCTCCAAGTCAGCGATTTGTTTTTTGAAGTCCTCGAGATCCTTTTGGAGGTGGGCAAACCCTTCTCCAAGTTCCGAGCAACTGAACACACGCGAAACCATGGCAGAAAGCCGATTCGCATCCATCTTGCGGCTAAGACCCCAAGAAAAATCGTCAAAGCCAAAACAGCTTGAGGGAAACAGTACGGACGTGACCCCCCCACACATGTTCCCGCTTGACTGCGTCAGCTCACGCATTGCAAGTCAACCCTGGCATGCTAGATCGACAATGGTCGGCAATTGTTTGTCCTGGTGGCCTTGCGAAAATACAAGCCAGCCGCACCCCAGCAGCGAATTGCTAGTGTGTATCATGTTGCACTCTCGATCAACTACATCTCGAATTGCGCTCCCATTCAGAAGCATTGTTTTGCCCAAATTGCTGGCAACATCGGCTCAAACCCCATCAGGCCACAACTTGCTAACACCCTTCAACTTGCAGAAATACCCATAAGTTTTTACGGGTCGATTACGCATGATCACGGTTGAAATTACGGAAAATTACGGGTAATGATTTTGTGGGTATTTGAGTTACGGGGTAGATTACGGCAAGTCATGGGTAGATTACGGTATATTACGGGAAATTACGGCAAAGGCCATATAAACCTATGTTCAGCGATGTTGGGAGCAACTTGGGCCTGCGGCGCAAGACTGTTCTTCACAGATGGGCGGGTAACAAGTCCCGAAAAGTGGCTGGGATGTTAATGTTCTTTGACCCCCGCAGCCAACAGCACACGGAAACCATATCTGCCTCTTCCCACAAGTCACAAAACTTTGTGGAGGAAAAGGTAGCCTCAGCACTTGGGATCTTAGATGGTGCATGGGGAGCTCCGCTCTTGTCGGCAAGCAGGTTCTCAAAGAGGGACACCAGCTGGAGGCCGAACCGGGGAGGATAATTCCTCGGCTGGGCATTCAAGGCAACCCTGCATGTGTGTGTTTTAGGCGATGTGCGTTTGCAAGCAGTGGCAACAGCCCCTACAAGCTGTTTCGGCGCAGCCTTATGATACACGTTGGGAAGATTTCTAAAACTGCCAGCAGACTTTCTTCCAGTTGCCGTCTTGAAGGGCAAAAAGCTGTTGAAGGGGACGCCCACCGAAAAACAGTTGAAACTCTTGAAGGGATCCTCCCAAAAATCGGCCTGACTTCTTGAAGTGTAAGAATTACTTGGAGATACAAGCGACCTAGACACTTGAGTAAGAAATGGAAAGCAAATCGTTGATGATTGAACCCGATGAGAAAACACGTTGCCACAAAGTGCCTTTTTGAGCGGTGACATGCTACAAAAGGGACAGAAAATGTCACTTTCACAGGTGACCTTTTTTGGGCGGGAACCCGCTGCAAAAGGGACACAAAAGGTCACCTTAAACAGGCGCCCTTTTTTGGTGGGGATGTGCTACGAAAGGGACAGAAAAGGTCGCCTTAAAAAACAGAAGCCTTTTTGCAAAAGGGACGAAACAAGCCACTTTAAACAGGTGGCCTTTTTTGGGCGTGGACCCATTACAAAAGCGACAGAAAAGGTCACCCTGAACATTTTCTTGGCCACCTGGAAACCCTGTTCAAAAAAGGTGCAGAAAACATAGCTAGCTTTCTTGTGCAGGGCCCCTTTCAAAAGGAACAGAAAGCGCTTCAAAGAAAGCAACTACAGGCCACAAGCCCCGTTGACTTGCTGGTACTCTGGAGCCCTGTCAACTTTTTCCAGGTGACCCCCAACTTCCACCACACAAAGCCCATATACCAACATCAACAAGGTTTCTCCGTCGGCTTGAGGGAACTTGTCCCTGTCCACCTGCGTTTGCCCACCTTATCGTGGTAGCGACGGCAGGTGGTGGATCGACCGTGTTTCTTCACGTGGGCAGCCCAGCCCCGAAGCTTGCCCAAGCTGAAGCCACCAATGGCCGGCGAGTTAGAATAGGCCCAGTGCCTCTTTGGCGACGGTGCGCCCCACAATCGCATCCACCAACTTATCTTGAAGGCCTAGGCCGGTTGATTCATTGAGCACGAGAATTCTTGCTTGTGACTAGTTCACGCGCTTAGTTGCCAGGCAAGGAATATTTCCCCAATTGCTCAAGCAACCAAATCCACCGAGGGTAGAACTCAAAGAATGACCCGCCCGGCTGCTCCAAGATGAAGGTCCCGTTCAAACACACTGTCAATAGTATGAGTAATATGGTCCTTAGTAGCCACCACGATCGTCAGGTTGACGCAACACAGCTTGCAACAACATGCCTTCTTTTAGTTCAAGGATCCGTGATCCAAGCAAATTTGCCTCTTTCACAGAGGGCTTGTCAACATCCCCAATTGCTGAGCAGGCCGACCGAGCGCTTGTGCCAGAGTTTGTGGCGCACCATGATGAGCACTTCAGCCCATAGTGCGCCACAAAACCACGTGGATCTCCAGCCAAAATAGTGGCAATCCCCAACCTCAGGATGGTTGAAGTGGAGGGGTCAAGGTTGCTTGGGATAAATTTGGCCCTTGCTTTGAAGAAAGTCAATTGAGCTGAGGGGCGCCATGCCTGCGCTTGTTGTTAGGTCCCTAGGGTTCATTTTGCCAGGCCTTGGCCTCATGTAATTAATGTCCAACCGGGCCCCCTTCCACCCAGCGAATCGGATCATTCGTGTGGCAGCGCTCTGCCCAGCAAAGAATTCTATCCACTTGTAGCCCTGAGCGGAAACGGCTTTTGGGTTCGAACTCCAACAAATTTTACGCAGGGCGCCCTGTGCCTCGGCTGGCTCCGTGTTGATGCCAGTCTGCCAGCTTACCAGCAAGATAGCCAGCATCAGCACCTGCGCCAAGCGCTAATGTGTTTCTGTTACTCCTGCTTCAATGTGTCTCAAAAACAACTAGTAGAAAAGGCACCCTTCTGGCCTTCGGCCCGTTCAATCGGCTTAGCCGCCAAAGCAAGAGATCCATTGCCACCATGGCGCGCGGCAGAAGCTACCAACAAGGCGAACTAGCTTGAAGCAAACCACCCTGAAATCGCGCGAGAGGTTGTTCGTAATAGCGGGCAAACTGAGAAGCAACGCTCTCCAAATTGCAAGACAGCGAGATTGAAACCTCAACAGCCTTTTTTTGACTTTACACATCACCCCCCGACAAAACAAGCCGTGGCAGACGGTTGTTCTTGATGAAGCCCGCTTTGGCTGCCCACGCAAGGCCCTTCAAGGACGGCATGATGTACCTCGGCGCCGTTGCGACGCGAAGAGGCGGTTTGGGAAGGGATGGCGCTTACTCTGTGTGAATGATCCAAGTAGGCAAGAGCACGTTTTCCTTGCGATCTCTCAAGCCAGACTCTCGTGCGCAATAAGCCGAGACTCATTGACTATACGAGACCTACCCCTCACACAGCAAGCCAGTTTCCTCTCCCAAAAAGTTGCAAGTTCAAGGTTTTGCGGATAGTGTGCGCTTTGTTCCAAATATTAAAGGGTCATCTCTGGCAAGCTTCGTGTGAGAACCCCGTCTAAATCCATTGTAGCCCTGCAATGCCAAAATTGGGTGAGCAATTTGCAAGGCTACCAAAACCTCAAGCCTCAGATCCACCGACCTGTCTATCAGACTTGTTGCCAGGCCTCCAGGCCGTTTGCACGAATTTTCTGAAACCTGTACTGGAAGGGGGGGAAATCACGCGTGGGCATTTCCTGCTGCTCGTCAATCCAAGATGCCTTGGCAAGGATCGAGTGGAAGATGCCTTTTTAAGGTTAAAGGGTTGGTTTGAGGGCCCACAAAAACACAGAAATGGAAGGCCAACTCTAGAGGAAAGAAGCCAACAAGTTCGCGCAGTTAATTGCCATGGCCATGGACAAGTTCCACTTGGCTTGCCCAAACCAAAAGGACGCAAGCTGCTCGTTGGTGCTCTTGCATTTGACACCTGCTTGCGCCCGGGTCCAGTACACGGTAAGGGAGACCCGGTCCCAAGGGTCGGTGTTCAAGGAATCTTTGAGCTGCTGGAAGGTCAGGGTGTCAATGTTGCTTGGAACATCATTTGGTCATCAAGTAGCTCTTCCTGGGTGTAAGTTTCTGTTGGTTGAGAAGCCGCCTTTGCTTTTGCCTTTGCTTTACCCTTTGCCTTTGCCTTTGCCTTTGCCTTGCTCTTGGCCACAGGTGCGGGGGGAAGCGCAGCGGCCGGAGGAGCTGCAGGGGCCAAAGCCTCTGCAACCGGAGCCTTCGAGGCCGGAGGGGCCTTGGGCGCAGGAGTGCGGTCAGCTGTCGCAACTTGCTCTGGCACCCGCAACCGCTTGCCAGGGCGGATGCTTGATGCTGCGGGCGCCGCCTTGTTTTCATCAGCCCCTTCTTCAAACCCCATCTCCGAATCAGCATCTTCATCCAAGACTTCCGCATCATCGGTTGTGTTGCCCTTGCGTTTCTTTCCCTTTGGCGGCTTCAGACCCAACTGCTGCGTCCGGCTCACAAACAAGGGCTCTTCCTCACACAGTGCGCAAACTTGGTTTGGACGGAAGTTTCCCAGAGGGGTTGGAGATTTCGTGAAAAACAACGACGCACGAAGATGTGGGTTACTAAGACATGTAGAAATGGCCACTTGGATACTGCGGCCAAAGTAGCGCTCCAAAATAAACGCAAGTAAGACTCACGTCAATCCACTGGAATGCCCACCCAGAACAAGCTAGCGCGGAGAAAAAGCATGGTGCCGAAAGGGGGTTCCTGGTACATTAGCACGTTGGCTCGAAACTTTGAAGCTTGAAGCGGGGGGACCTTTCAAAGCGAAATGGATGACAGGGCGCGTTTGAAACTGCGTTCTTGTTTTTTTGACATTCCAAGCCCTTCCCAACTTCCTCATCAGCCAAAACCTCGACAGCCTTGTCACCCGCTGGCGCAGGTGGCGGCTGGTGCTCCGCAGGCTGCTTGACGGGCGTCGGAGTGTTGGGCGAGAAGGGGACGCCTGCCAAGTGATGGTCGAACAGCCAACGTCTTTACCGCCTGTGGGAGGGGCCAAAGTTTTTGCCAAAAAAAAACAAACCAATAGTGGAGCGCCACGTGTTCCCACAAGTTCCACAAGCCTTGCAGCTTGGACCAAACCGGGCTCCTCATTTGCTTCTCCACTTTAGCCTGCTCGGCCCTCCTTGCCGACTGGCGTTGCACGACAATAGCATTGCTCTATAGAGTCTCCATTTTGGGCAGTTGAAGGGTGTCAGAACGATCTTGTCAGCTTCTAGCAGCCAGCTCATATGGTTTAACAGGGGTACCAAAATACAACATTGGTGGCCAGGCGCTAAAAGGCTTTTCGTGGCTACACACTTGACGCTTACAACCGTAAAGGGTTAGCAGGCTCCCCTGCCAAAGTGTGCATAGAAACAGATTGAAGGGTCCTGTGTGTTGAATCCCTTTTTACCCCGTACTTAATGTCCTGTTTCTTTCATGTGTAGCTCTCCTCGCAAAACACTGCAACACCTGCGGGTTAGTTTGCCAGTTTGAGCTTGGGCCTCAAACGGAAAAGACAACGCTCCTTACCAATGTATGTTTTCAATTTTGCTGTTAGGCACCCTGCTTGTTTGCATGTAGACCTCAAAAAAAACAAAATTCCACGGGTAAACTAGATACGCGCCCTGAGAAAATCCTGTCGAGGGGCAGCAACGCCTTCTCCAGGCGCTGTTGCATTTGGTACTTCAACTCCTTCAGCACCTCACATTTGCCTCAAGCAGCATCATTTTTGGAAGCGGGGTGCGTTTTGTGAAAAGCCAAACAACTTTTGGCGAGTTGCAGGGAGTGGTCGGGCTGTTGCAGCGCTTGCACTGCCGCCCGCCAGGATTCTTCGGCGGTGGGGTGGCAAGGTCATCCGAGGACCCGGGTCCGGGCAGAGAAGGGCTTTCTTCAACAACCTGTTCCTGTTGAGGCTGGCTTGGCTGAGGCTCAGGTGGCTGGTGTTGCAAGGGCTCTGCTGGCAAGGGTGCAGGGCTGGCTTGCTTGGGCATGTCCTGCAAGCAAGGGTCAGGCTGGGCTTGTTGGCTTTGCTTGGGGTCGGCGTGGCCATTTAACCACTTCATGAAAGCCTCCTTGTCATTTGGGGAAAACTCATCGTCGGCCTCGTTGCGGGCCGCCTGCCAAGTTGACAATTTGGAGAGTTGCTTCTCAAGTACATCAGAAAAAGGGTGGGTACTGACATCTTCGGGCCCAACAAAAGCAGGGGCCAGAACCTTTTTCAATCCCCGAAAGGTGGACGTTGATAAGAAGGGGCCTCGTCATCGTCCTCGTCTGTTCCGCCGGATGAGCCATTCGTCATGTACTCCTCGATAAAGCCCTGTGAAGCAAGGGTTGTTTGTGCGTGGGGAGGTTTGAAACAAATTTCAAGTGAACCCCAGTCCTTCAAAGATGGGTCAAAGAGCAGCAACAGCTCATGGAACCGCACATCCTGGCGCTGTGGTGATGCCAAGGGAACCCAAACTTTTGAGGGTGAGTACTAATTAACAAGCCCCTCCTTCGTAACCTCTTTGCGAGCGCATTTCCGCTTCAAGAACCCCAGCATCTTGCGGATTCCCCAGGCACTCTTGTAGACCTCCTGGGCCCCTGGAGTCATACCAACCCTCTCAAAAAGCAGCGACACCTCCTTCTGAAGAGGCAGCAAGTAAGGAACTTTCTTCTGCTTGTCAAGGGCGAACCGCGTAACCGGACCAAGAGCAGAGGCGTTCATGATGGCATTCCGCCGCCCAGGTTCGCACCATTTCTGGGTCTCGGGGTGTACCATCAGCGTCTTGTTCTCGCGAAGCATGCGGCGAGCGTCAGGGCAATTTTCCCATTGCAGGTGAAGGCCCTTAACGTCCATCCCTCAAGATCAAGATCAGGTCGGGCTTCAGGGCGAGGGGCTAAACCGGCAACAAGTTCCTTGAGCATAGAAATGTGGCGTCGGTCGCTTCCTGTCACACGTGGCTCTGGCCGCATCGCAGGACTGATGCTGGTTGGCACGCCAACAGAAAAAAACTGGGAGCGCGGCAGGGTGGGAGTGGCGCATGCCAGGCCATGCCCCTTCAGCACGCTCTCTGTGGCTCGTTTGGCTTGTTCGGCGTTTGTGCGTTTGATGTTACAGTCTGTTCTGTGCCTTTTCCGGTCTGCGGGTTTTCATGTTTCCGTGTTTGCTCATTTGTGGCTTGCTTCTGCTTGGGCTCTTGGATGTACGTTTTCTAGGCTGTGTTAAAACGCCTCGCTGTAGCTTGCCTTTTTGCTTGCTGTTGACTGTGCGTTTCTCAATCGCAGCTTGGCTACTTCAGGTTGTCAGGTGTTAGCGGCTGAAAAGCTAGTGCATCCCACTGGTTGCTGGCTGGTGGCTCATTTGGTTCAGAACTGCAAGGGCAACGTTTGCGTACGTTAGCGATTAACTAATTATTGAGAGTTGTTTGGTTCAAGGCCGCTGTTTGGCTGTTGTTGGCCGGGTGTGGTGCAAGTGTCAAACAGCTCATGCATACATAGCGCCTTGACACCCTTGTGAGAAGCGAGCGAGCGGAGCCAGCGAGCAGCGCAAGCGTTCAAGCTCAACCGTGCAAATCAGCCCCAGACAAGATAAAACAAACGGTTTGGACAAGATTTGCTCGTGGACCCCAAAGGTTCAACCGATCATTCTAACTCAAGGGATTCTTGCCAAAAAAAGCTACCTGGCTGAAATAAAAAGCCGCTACAGTTTGGAATAATATTGGGCGTTGGAGGTGAAGCCATCGAGTCTCTTGTATTTTGAGGTAATTTAGAAAAACCAGGTATATTTGAACATACCTTGCTTTTTCTGTTTTGAGCAAAAAAACCCGGTATATTTTTCTCGACCCGCAAAATTGCAGGTATGCGGTTTAGAGGGAAGGCACATGAGTTCACCTCATCCCTGACGATCAACATGCTCACTATGAAGCATGGAAACCTTGCGAGGAATCCAAAGCTGGACAACAAGGAGGTGAATAACATGGCAATGAAGGATCGGCCAATCGTGAAGATGATGATGCAGAACAGTGCGCGCATCTTATGCCTAAATGAAGCAGACGCATTCCTCAGTCCTCAAGATGAGAAATCCAGGGAACTCATCAAGACGTTCATCCGGTTTGGATACAAGGGCATCGTTATCAAGCAATGATCTCCAGACCAATCGCATGCTGTGTACGCGGCGGACCTTCCGCAAGAGTGGAACTATTGGCACGGCACATTTCCACAAGGAGTCAAAATTGGGGAACCGCATTCGGGATGTTCAGATGCTTTTTCGGAACCGAGGACAATTGCACTGATCCTGAATACGACATCCCGACCTCGGACTGCCTGGCAACTACGGGAACATCCATGTTCACTGAATCCAAGAAGTACATTGGACCGAGATTGCCACCACGCACCACTGTCCAAGGACACGGGCGTAACAAGGAGATTGTTGTTCTCCACATCCAGCAGAGTGATGAGTATCGTGGTATGCTTCCAAAAGCAGCACGGGAAGATCTTCAGAACGAAATCATGCCGCTCGTGACACTGTACCAATGCGATGCGATCACCGCAGACGCCAACAAATCCGCGAATACCTACAGCAGACTCCAGCACGTCTTCAATCCGGCCAACGGTCTCATGAATATCCTCATGAAGGCATATCAGAGATTGTGGAATGAAACAGAGAATCTGCCACTTGTGGACAGAATGGAGTATGCAATGGAGACTTCATGCACCCTAAAATCCATCGTCCGTCATCACCTATACATGAAGACTGGATCAGGGTATGATCGAACATTCCCAGGTGTTATGATGACTTTCGTGTTCGGGTGGGGCAAAACGAATATCCAGCAGGTCTTATGAAAGATGAACAACTGGAAGCCATGCGGAACGATCCTACGCCTGCCATTTTCGACTATCAGGTCTCATCCGCGGAACGTTTCAAGCACGTGAACAACGATATGTTCATGAATGGCTCTCAAGATTCCGACTCACACAGTCCGCTGATGGTCTACATCCGCAGCAGGCCGCCAGGCAACGCAACTTTGAGAGATCCAAGGAGCACCTCAAGAAGAAGCAATCCTGGACTGAGCAAGAGTACAAGGAATACAACAAGCAGTACTGGGGCAATCCAAAGCAATGGAAAGACTATGGCGACTCGACCTGGCATGGTTATGGAGACTATGGCAGTCAATCCGGCAGCAGCCATCGTTGACCACCTGATGAAGCAGCCACCTTTGGCACTTATTCGACCGACTGAGAAGACACCCACGATCGGCTCACCGCCAACAAGACTATACAGTGAGAGATCAATAGTTTCACATCCGTCCCGCATGTACATAGCGTTGTGCATCACCTTTTCGATACATCTAGGTATCTCACAGAATCAGTACAGACTGTTTTCCATTTTGCTCACAGGCGCGCCAAAATAGGATGAATCATTGTAACAATATATGGCTACGGCACGTAAGGCCAAGAAGCCAATCATACAATTCGGTGTGAAAGTTGTGTTTGTTTTGTGTTGCTTTTTGTTGCACATTGACCTATTCACACACTCCGCTTACATGATGGCTCAAGACCCTTCAAGTCATTGTACAGTCACTCGACGCAGGGTACATTGATAAAAGGCTTGCAGACCGCTTTACAGGTATCACACAAGCCACCAAGGACAATCCATCCTCCAATCCTCCATATTGGCATATTGGAATCTCTCCAGAATAGATCCAGCGACCTCTACTAGTACAGGGTACCAGTTCCCTTCTGGGATAGGCGCCCCGGCAGTGGGCCTCCCCCCCCCCCCCGGCCACGCCCCGCCCGAACCCGAACCCGGACAGCCCGAACCTGAACCCGAACCCGAACCCGAACCCGAACCGAACTTCCCCCCTCCCCCACCAAACATCGGCAGGGGGTTGGGGCGGGCGCAGCGGCCCCCATGATAGAACAAGACTGAACAAGGGCGACGAAAAACGTCGGGCTTTGCCAAACATAGGCGGGGGGGTTTATAGGGGGGGCGCAGCCCCCCGAACAAGAACGACGAAAAATTGTGGGCTTCGTCAAACATAGGCCGGGGGGGTTGGGGGGGGGGGCGGGGTTGGGGGAGCGCAGCCCCCCCCATGATAGAACAAGAGTGAACAAGGACGACGAACATCGTCGGGCTTTGGCAAAGATAGGTGGGGGGACAAGAGCAACGAAAAACGTCGGGCTTTAGGCAAGGGGGGTTCGGGTGGGCGCAGCCCCCCCCATGATAGACCAAGACTGAACAAGGGCGACGAAAAACGTCGGGCTTCGCCAAACACAGGCGGGGGGCTGGGGGGCGCAGCCCCCCCAATGATAGAACAATATTGAACAAGGGCGACGAAAAACGTGGGGCTTCGCCAAACACAGGCGGGAAGGTTGGGGGGGGGGCGCAGCCCCTGCGCCCCCAACCCCCCGCCTATGTTTAGCGAAGTTTCGTCGTTCTTGTGTCTTGTTCTATCGTTGGGGGTGCAGCCCCCCCCCCCGATAGAACAAGACTGAACAAGGGCGACGAAAAACGTCGGGCTTCGCCAAACATAGCCAGGGGGGTGAGGGGTGGGCGCAGCCCCCCCCCCCCCC
>CAUJNA010000185.1:77500-162513 GCA_963377175.1 Effrenium voratum | reverse complement strand
CACACACACACACACACCACCACACACACACACACACACACACACACACACACACACACACACACACACACACACACACACACACACACACACACACACACACACACACACACACACACACACACACACACACACACACACACACACACACACACACACACACACCCCAACACACACACACACACACACACACACCCCACCACACACACACACACCCCACCACACACACACACACACCCCACCACACACACACACACCCCACCACACACACACACACACCCCACCACACACACACACACACCCCACCACACACACACACACACACCCCACCACACACACACACACCACACACACACACACCACACACACACACACCACACACACGCACACACGCACACACACACAACACACACACACACACACACACACACACACACACACACACACACACACACACACACACACACACACACCCACCACACACACACGCACACACACACACACACCCACCACACACACACACACACACGCGCACACCATGCGCAGACAAAGTTCCACCAGCTTTGGCCTGCGACTTTGTTTAGGTTTGCTCTCGGCTGCGAGCCCGCGGTTTGCCAACAAGGCGGGCCTGGAGGCGCTCGAGAGGCGTGATGTTGGATGTTCAACCTTGGTCAGGGGAACCGCCATAGAACCCACAGGGATTTCAAGAATTGGTGAAACTGATGTCACCATGACTTGCAAGTGTGGGTTAAGAACCTACTTCTTTTTCCCAAGAAGCTTCCCACTGCCTTTTCCCCTCCCGTGCCTTTTCAGCCCGAGGACATTTGGCTGAGAGCCGCCGGGGTGTGGGCGCCGTGGTGTGGGCGCCGTGGTGCTACGCGCTACGCCAAAGATGCGCTTTTTGAAAACAGAGAACCCGTCGGTGCTGGATGTTTCAATGAGTCCCAGCCCAAGCTTTGAAATGCGCGCTGCGTGCGTTTCATCACTCCCAGCCTGCAACAGCGTGCTGGGTGCGGAAAAAAAAGGGGTTGGAAAGCGCTTGCAGTCGGCTGTGCTGCCGGTGTTGAACACAACGTGTCTCACGGGAGAAACAGCGCCTTGTGGTTTTAGCTAAGGCTTAGCGGACGACGCTGCTAAGGTATTTGAAACCAAGTCCCAAGGCAAAGGCGACCCGCCCAGCTTCTCGGAAGGCTCAAAGGAAAGCACGCCTTCATCGCTGCGTTGCAGCTTTGCGTGAAGGAACTGATGAATGTGCCTCACAAGCAAAGAAAGACGAGGTTTGAGGTGTTTGGTGTCAAGGTGTTGTTTCCCATCCCGGGTAGTTTTAGCACAAGACCTGCCAACAAGCAAAAGCAACGGCAAGAGGCCGGGAGGCCTCTGGCTCCCCCAGCCAGGGCAAGCGGCGCAGCTTTGTCCTCGCCATGCCCCGCAAGCGGCCTGCGCCACGAGAGGCGCGCCGAGTGGATGCGCAAGGTACGTTTTCAGAGCGCAGCGGGATGTGTTTCAGTTTCAGGGTTGTGGTTGATCACTCGGGGTTTATTCAACCACTGCTGTGATACTTTTGGGAATTTCCCGTTTTATATCGAGGGTTCGTCTTGGGGGCTTGCCCTTTCAGAAGTGGATTCCATTTCCCGCAGCCCTGATCAGTTTCGAACGGTTCAACGCTTGGGGGTTCCCAGCCGTCCGGTCCTTGTGCACTTGGCCTTGATCATGACGGTGGATTCTCAACAATATTGCATGTAACGAACCGCGCCCAACCACGAAACCCTGGCAAACTGCGGCGTACTGGGTTTCCCTTATTCACCTACTTGGGACATTGAGGGCGCCCGCAAACCGGGACAAATCTCAGGTCCACCTTGCGAGGGTTTGCCAAAGCACATCAGCTGAATCCTGAGGGGGGGAGGGAAGGAAGGACACAATCTTCCATCTGTTTTTGTTGCGGGCCTTTTGGGTTGCAGCAAGCCAAAACAAACGACCTGGAGGTTTCCCATGAGACGGCCCCAAGTTCATGGGGGGCTCGGAGGACTTGGCAGCGCTGAATCAATACGATGAGGCCTGACAGCGCTGTGACCTCTGAAATTGTGTTCGGGATGGTTCTGAACCGTGTTTGGGATGGTTCTGAACCGTGTTTGGGATGGTTCTGAACCGTGTTTGGGATGGTTCTGAACCGTGTTTGGGATGGTTCTGAACCGTGTTTGGGATGGTTCTTGACCTCTGAAATGGTGTTTGGGATGGTTCTTGACCTCTGAAATGGTGTTTGGGATGGTTCTTGACCTCTGAAATGGTGTTTGGGATGGTTCTTGTCCTCTGAAATTGTGTTTGGGATAGTTCTTGACCTCTGAAATGGTGTTTTGACCTCTGAAATGGTGTTTGGGATGGTTCTTGACCTCTGAAATGGTGTTTGGGATGGTTCTTGACCTCTGAAATGGTGTTTGGGATGGTTCTTGACCTCTGAAATGGTGTTTGGGATGGTTCTTGACCTCTGAAATGGTGTTTGGGATGGTTCTTGACCTCTGAAATGGTGTTTGGGATGGTTCTTGACCTCTGAAATGGGTTTTTGACCTCTGAAATGGTGTTTGGGATGGTTCTTGACCTCTGAAATGGTGTTTGGGATAGTTCTTGACCTCTGAAATGGTGTTTGGGATGGTTCTTGACCTCTGAAATGGTGTTTGGGATGGTTCTTGACCTCTGAAATGGTGTTTGGGATGGTTCTTGACCTTGAATGGTGTTTGGGTTGGTTCTTGACCTCTGAATGGTGTTTGGGATGGTTCTTGACCTCTGAAATGGTGTTTGGGATGGTTCTTGAAATGGGTTTTTGACCTCTGAAATGGTGTTTGGGATGGTTCTTGACCTCTGAAATGGTGTTTGGGATGGTTCTTGACCTCTGAAATGGTGTTTGGGATGGTTCTTGACCTCTGAAATGGTGTTTGGGATGGTTCTTGACCTCTGAAATGGTGTTTGGGATGGTTCTTGACCTCTGAAATGGTGTTTGGGATGGTTCTTGACCTCTGAAATGGGTTTTTGACCTCTGAAATGGTGATGGTTCTTGACCTCTGAAATGGTGTTTGGGATGGTTCTTGACCTCTGAAATGGTGTTTGGGATGGTTCTTGACCTCTGAAATGGTGTTTGGGATGGTTCTTGACCTCTGAAATGGTGTTTGGGATGGTTCTTGTCCTCTGAAATTGTGTTTGGGATAGTTCTTGACCTCTGAAATGGTGTTTTGACCTCTGAAATGGTGTTTGGGATGGTTCTTGACCTCTGAAATGGTGTTTGGGATGGTTCTTGACCTCTGAAATGGGTTTTTGACCTCTGAAATGGTGTTGGGGATGGTGCTTGACCTCTGAAATTGAGTTAGGATGGGGGGTTCCATGAAACACACCCACCGAAAGAGCACGCGCTTTTGGACGATAATCCATTTCTGCCCCAGATTTCTGTTGGCTTTTTCACAGATGGACCGGGCCCAGTAAAGTGAGCATTTTGAAGGTTTTTTTAAGAATTCGGCTGGTGGTTGTTTAAGTTGACTTCAAAGGTCAGTCCTGATGTGGTCTTTCCGCAGCCCATGCTATGGCTTCTCCATTTGCAAATCAGTAGGTAGCCAGTGAGGAGAATCTGGATTTACATTGCCATGGGTTAAAATCCCGTACCCCCAGTGAACATCCCAATCCCCACTAAAACAGAACTATGTTAAAATGGTATACCATTGGTTTTGACCCACAGCCACATGTGGCTGAGGGCATTGACATTACTGGATTCGCTGAGTGGAGTTGCCAGCACCGTTGAGCCTGAGACAAACGAGATGCGATTCTAGGTTGCGGGAACCTATCGGTTTCTGGTGATATTTTTCAGGGAAAAGCACAGGTCTTGTTCCATGGACCCCCAGGCTATCAGGCCCCTATCAACCCCTTGATAAGGCCGTATGAAGGGCTTGGCCTTGGCTTATTCTTGGCTTCTGCTGGGCTTCAAGGGGGATGGCCCCCGCCCCCATAGCTCCCATGGCCCCCATAGCCGTCTCGCTCTGCCGATCTGCGAGGCAGAGGCGCTGCGCCTGAAGACGCCGTCGCCCTCTCCGCCGGTGAAGCGACGGAGAGGCTCGCGGCTCGCGGCTGTCGGAAGTCTTCGCCGGCAAAGCGGCAGCGGAAGAGTCTAGCAGGCTTCACAGCACGGCAAAAGCCAGTGAAGCCAGTGAAGCCAGTGAAGCCAGTGAAGCCAGTGAAGCCAGTGAAGCCAGTGAAGCCAGTGAAGCCGTGATTCCGGCTGGCAAAGCATGTGTTCCTTTGAGAGAGCTTTCTGCATAGGTCCATCCTTCTTGGGATAGTTTGTTTGAACATAGATGGCATTGGTTTCCCTATTCTAATCATTTGCCAGTGCAATCGACGAATCGAGTTGTCCAAAATGACGTATATTTTGGCCAGGATGTGTGACGAACCCATGAGCCTTCAAACGTCAATGCGCTGTTCGTGTTGAGTCAAATCGGGTTGCAACTCTTGGGCCGACCGCGGGGCACGAGAGATCTGGTACTAGCTGGGTGTGGTGGTTTTTTTCCCGCACGAGAGATCGGGTAGCCCCGAATAGGTGGTTGGGATTGGTGGTTTGGATTGGTGCTTTGGATTGGTGCTTTGGATTTTGTTCTGAACCTGTCCTTGGCTTTGGTAGAGGGCAAAGGGCGGGGCCAAAATTTAGGGAAAGCTTGAATCGCGTGATTTTGGCTTGGCTGACCTTTGGATGTACGCCTGGCTGCATTGTGAAGAGATGTGGTTCCCAGCAAACGGTTGGAGCGGCCTGAAATCAAAAGCTGAAGGTCTTGCCTCCCCGGTTTCCGAAGCTCGCTTCTGGGTCTTGGCAGCTCTGGGTTTTTTTTCGTTCGCTTTGTGAGTTGCCAGTTGCTCAGTGGCAACCTTTGCCCTTTGTTTGGTGGGGAAACCCCACTGAAAGTCGGCAATTTCAGGGTTCCAGTTCTTTTGCAACCGTTTTGGTCAATCGCGATTGTTACTTTTCAGGCCATCCTTTGCAGGCGCCGTTTCAGGGCGTTTCAGTCTTCAAGCATCTCCTGAAAGGTTTTCGGGCGACCCCGGGTTCTTTGTGTTTATGGCGCCATCTGAATTCATTCGGGCCAACACCTTGACCAATCTGTCTGGGGCAGCTAAGTGGATTCTCAGGGAAAGACCGGCCCGATGAGAAGAAGGCCGGAGGGAGCTTTTCCGGCATGCGCGGCGAATAAAAGGCGGGGGGCGATACTCGAACTGGGTGAGAGAAAAGCAAGGCCCCGATACGGCGAACGGGTTCCGGGGAGCTTGTGGCTCGAACCTCAAGTTGCTTCGAGTTTCTCCACTGGTCTGAAATGGGAGGGGGAACGCCAAGAAGTCAAAATAGCTACCGTGCCTGCGCCATGCTTCCGGAAGACCAGCAGATCCTTCAAACAGCACATCGCCTCTTTCGCGGACTCGTGAGCACGGGAAGTCCGTTCTTCGTTCCGGACCATGGGAGATGAGCCCAGGTTCTTTTTCTGAGGCAAAATCCGGCCTGCCAGGAGAAGAAAAAGAAGAAGAAGCACAAAGAAGGCTCGGCTCAGAATCTTTCTGCGTGGATTTTTAGATCGTTCATTTTGGAGGGGCATGCGGGGGCCATCCAAATTGCCCACGTCCTTTGAGGGGATGTAGTTTTTGTTTCAAACTCACGTAGCTGCCTCGCGGCGTGCAAACTATATGCTGCCTTTCGTACATGTGCGTGCTTCTCCCAAAGGGGGTTGCCCCCAAATGAGGATTTGGACCCGAAACTGGTTGCTTTTCGTTTGGTTTCTTCCAGATTCACAGATGCCCTGAACAATGCACACCTATTGAGAGTTCAGCAGGGGCAGGCTCGACCACTGTGGGATATTTGGCACTCGTGTCAAGGCGGATCCCTCGGCAAGCAGATGGCTCGTCCTTCGCAGGAGACACCAGAACGGGTCCCTTCGTCCCCCCAATGGGTCCTTTTAGGAATATGTTGGCGCATCCAAACCCCTTTTCTATGTGGGTTCTCAACATCGGGCCCTTCGCTGTTCTTGGAAGTGTTTTTTTTTTTTTTTTAGTTTTTTGGTTCTGTTCATTTTTACTGGGGGTCTGCAAAAAAACACAGTTTTTTGCTACCATACCAAGAGTAGAGATGGGGCCGTTTGAAACGGTTTCCCTAAGGCCACCAGGTTGCTGCCTTTGTGCCAGGCTCTTCAGATGCCAAGCCGCTCGCTCTGCATCGAAAATGGCCCCTGGTGTTTGGGTGTGAAATATGGGAAATATGGGACTGTCCCAAAAGGAGCCCCGCAGGTGCTTTTGTTGATTTCCGCCAGCCCACAAAGAAGAACAAACTCAAAAGAAGACAGCCAGTTTTTATAGAATGGACTCACCCAACATGAGCTTTGTCTTTCCTGCGGCTATCCTTGATGCATCCACACAAAGTGCACCCTCCAGATGCTTCTGTGACGCCGAAGCATGTGCCACTTTGCTGATGTGACATCCTCGAGGGCAGTGGCTGTGAACAGTTCATGGCGCGAAAAAGCTGATACTCGCTGAACGGACGTTCGCAGTGTACTCCAAATGTCATGTTTGCCGTTCAAAGCAATCATTGTAGCTGTGATCGCACATTTCACGAACATTTGCATCAGAAGCAGGGTGAACATATTGCATGGAACCACATGAACCCTGCGGAAGCATAGAGGTGGGTATATTCGCTCAGTGCACCAACCTTGCAGATTTGTACTTGAAGCACTTGAAGTCTTTGCCGCTGCATCAGCCAACTTCAGTTGGATTTCTTTGAGAGCGCTCCAAGAAATGTTTGAGTGCAAGTTCTTTGTTTGAACGCCAGTGAGCAACTCCGGGGAGTTGCGGACTGCACCATCTCAACGTTCAAGAATGACAGGGCCCCTCAATTTCCCTTTTTCGACCTCCGGAAGTGGCAGATTCACTGGACACCAGGAAATGGTGCAACTTTTGTATAGGGGAAGTCTGGTGACACCTGCAATGATACGGTGTAATCCCTTTTGTATAGGGGAAGTCCCGTGCCCCTGCAATAATACGGTAGTAGAACATTTGTGCAATCCTTGGGTGAATCATCGACCTAAGATCCTTGAGTTGAGTCCTTACCGAGGAAGGTCAAAGACCGGCGGCGCGATGCGAGCGCATCCCAGAACATGCGGCTTTCCAGCAGCGAATTCATTTACATTTCCCTCTTGTGACCATCCTTTTGTTTTTTCAAGCCTTCATACCGGAGTACTTATTGGGAATGTCTCCCTTACACAAAGCGGTATGAACAACAGCAAGTCCACTTGGGCAAGTAGCCCAAGTGGTATATAAAACGGCTGTGCGCAACCCTCGTACCCTTCTGAGACAGTGAGAAGGTCTTGAGTGTCTATCCGTTTTCATAGTAGCCTCCTGACAGCCTAAGTTCGGCTATGCCAATCTGGAGCCAACTCTTTCCGCTTTTGGCAGGGTACCCCTGGAGTTCCCGTCCGGTCTCCGAGGCATTGGTTTGTCCTCACTTGCGCAGCTCGGGGGTGCAAGGTGGACCGCTACCATAGGGGGTCCTTTTTGGTTGTTTTGGTAGAGAAATCGACGGGTTTCGATTCCTGGTTTACCTGGTGACCTGGTGGTTTAATCATCTACCAGGGACACCTATCCATTTCCCCTAAAAGGACACCTATGACCGCTACAGTTTTAAAGGACAGGCACCCACCGCGCTTTACGCCAGCGACACACCGTGGCGTTGTTTTGTTTTGTTGTCTCAGCTGAATGTGGTTCTGTCCAGCTGAGGTACTTTCAAAGTGTCACAGGCCCTTGAAACGGGATTTTTGTCTGGTTTTACTTTGGCCCATGCGTGCTGACCTGGAACATGAATCCTTTGCTACTGTCATACTGCTTTGCCCCCCGGTTCTGTTAAAGTCCAGAACGGGCCGCAGGTTTGCTCGCATCGCTGAGGCCCTATGGCTACGGGGGCTATGGCGCCGGCTACGGCGCCTACGGCGGCTACGGGGGCTACGGCGGCGGCGGCTTCATGCCGATGCCGATGCCGTCGATGCCGATGCCGTCGATGCCGATGCCACACCTCGCGGCACAAAGTTTGCCGCAGAAGAACATCTTCACTCCGTCAGGCGGGGGGGAATCTCTCGGGGGAACCCGTCCATTTGGTGAAGAATATTATTTTTTAAGAAGGGAAGGAACTCCATGGAATTCCAAACCAGTTTTGTTTTTTTCTCTTGGGGGGCAATCTTGGCTTCCATTTGCTGAAAAGAATATGTTTTATTTTGCTGTTGGTTTGAAAGGGAATTGATTTCACTACTGGAATTATTTTCATTTTTTTCCGGGGGCGAAAAAGCAAATGGAGGAATCGCTTGGGGTATCTTGAGACCCCTCATGGGAAGGGGTGCCGAAGTTGGAAGGCGGCGCATGGCGAACCAGCGCGCGAGCGAGCGCATGTGTGTGAATGGCAGTGGTGCATTTCGCTTTCCCTCTCCACATGCCTCAGTTGTGAAGTGCTGATGAGAAGAATACAACTTGACACGCAGCTATTTAGAAGGCAGCCCCTTCTGAAAGCACCACGTTTGCTTACAAGAACTGAAAGTCAACGGGCTTTGGCTCCCCATGCCACAGTTTATGTGGCCAGCCGTGTTTACCCAGCGCTCATGAATAGGCCCTAAGGCAATGAATGGGAAGCGTGAGTGACGCCAGCCTGATTTCTAAAATCCAAGACGCACTCATCAGTGGGTGCGCCCAACTCTTTTCACCCCATCTTTTGACTTGCATGTGGGAAAAGGGGAATGCCATAGAATACGGATCCATGGACATGGCGCAGCATGGCGCAGCATGGCGCAGGGGATTTGGAAAGCTTCCGGAGTCCTAGTAGCCAGTTTGAAGAGTTTCAACTCACGAGGGCAATTCATTGGACGGCGCAGTAATTTGTTGGGAGGTCAGAAGCCAAGCCCTGGAATGGTTTTTTGTCGCCAAGTAAAGAGTGCCGCCTTGTTGACAGCGTTCCGCAACAATATCAATGTGTCAACTGTTGACTCTTCAGGTGCAAGGGAGCTGCATGAGCGTGCTTGCTTGATTGATGGCTTGCTTGCTTGCTTGCTTGCTTGCTCGCTCCTTCCTTCCTTCCTTCCTTCCTTCCTTCCTTCCTTCCTTCCTTCCTTCCTTCCTTCCTTTCTTCCTTTTTTCCTGCCTTTGATTGTTTTTGTTCTTCTTTGGTTGGTTTTTTCCTACATAGCAAGCCTGAGAGGCCCATCGATCGTTCCAGAAGAAGCGCCAATGATCCCCACGCTGCACAGCGTGCTCACAGGTGTGGCTGGCAATCTTCTGTGGACAAGATTCCTGGTAGTCCACTGTTGGTTTGGGAAGGCATGTTGCGGTGGTTCCTTGTTAAGGCAACCTGTCTCGGGTTGGTTGAACAAGTAAATCATTCGGCAACCACTCAGTGCTTGCTTCCACTCGCCAAAAGCAAAGCAGGGTCAGTTCTTAGTCAGTATCCGTATCTCCTGAATGGCACATGAAACATGTTTTGGCAGGAGTTACCAGGTCCGGGGTCCTTTCGTCAGAAGTGTTACGTTCACTTGTGGGATGCGATTGCTGAATTGAACGTACTTCAAGTCAGGTCCCAGATGCTCATATATTGTATTTGTTCTTTCCCTAGGAGCTGGCTTGCCGAGGTTCCAAACATTTCTTGCCCATCGGTGTCATGTGAGAGGTCCAGGAACTTGGCACCGGCAAGGTGTGTAGGGAACCACCGCTTCAAAAGCGGCAGGTGGACCGAGTTTTGGTGTGCACCGAAGGGTCCCATGTCATGAGAAGCGAAGCCATCGAAAAGCAAGTGAAGCATGTATGCCAAAGCAACACATCATTGCGGTGATGTACATTGCACGTGAGTATGTGCGAGTACTTGTTTCATCATGTAGAGCATATCTACATATTTGTATATATATATACAACAAAACACATCAGGCATGGCATGTTTCTCCCGCATAAAGGGTTTGTGTACAGGTTGCTCCATGTTTGGCAAGATTGCGAAAACGCTGTAGAGCCCTCCAAAAGTGATATCCGCCAAGCATGTACTTCTGTCGCTGGGTGTAGCACACAAACGTGCGATACTTGCCGCGCCAAGGCTACTGTTCTGTCAGCGCTGATTGCTAGCTAGCGAAAACCAAACTATGAATCCTGATGAAGCGTGTGGCTACTATCCAAGCAATAACTCTGCACGACACAGATGGATAGGGCCCTGCAAAAAGCAATACTCGCCACAAAAGATCTGGAAGCTTAATATGATGCAGATGCAGCCATTATGTATACAGACACACATTCATCAAGAGGCAGGCTACTTGTCAAGTGGCTAGTCCCACTGGTTGCAAAGACTTACTGTAGTGGACTCACAACAGGGTTACTGGCCCCACTTGCGTAGCCGATCGGAAACTCTACGCCAAGGGTGCCAGAGCTGTATCCTGCATCCCAAACAATCACCGCGCATTTCTCCCCCCCCCTTTGGAAGATGAACGTCTTTTTCGGGGCAGGGTTCCGTTTTGACTACCCCAAAGTCGACTTAAACCCAGGGGTGTTTGATTTCCCCAAAAGGGAAACTTCTGGGTTTAAGTCTACCTTGGAACAACCAAAACGGGCGTCTGAAGGATACTATCCTGGCGAAAAGTCGCAGGAGAAGTGCAAATGCTTACTCCCAAGGGCGCGCTGCTTCGGCTCAGCGACCAGAGAAGCGTGCGTGCCCCGTCCCATTTAAGGCGAGCTTTTTCGGTGCCAAACGGAGAGGGGCCCGTCTTTGGGGGTCCTTCTGGACAAAATGGGCGGCTGTTCCCCCGTTCGCAACAAAGGAGGGTATGCCAATCTTATGAGGTAGAAAGGAAGAAACCCCGGCCGTCGAGGCGCTTCTTGGGGGTAGTGTTGTCTAAATCGGTTGATCCAGGAAAAGTGTCCACTGCAACTCCTGGACCTTCCACGAACTGGGGAAGGCCAAATTGAAATCAATTGATGTTCAAACAACCGGCAGATTCGCAACTTCCATTTGCTTAAGAACTTTTTTATTTTCCCATGTTGGTTTTAAAGGAAACTATCACTACTGGACATATTGTTATTTTTGGCGGGGGTCTTAACCAAATAGAAGGCATTGAACCCACAGAATCCGGATTTAAGAACCCAAATGAAGAACCCTAACAAGGGGAGCCTTTCGGGGTTCCATGTCAGTCACAGCCGCGTAGATAGCCTTTCAAAGCCTTGCTTGAAGCTCGCCTAAAAGGCTTAGAATGCGTGGAAGGAATGCCCGTTCTTGCCTGGTTGCGGCTTCAGTTGCCAAAAAACGCGACCCTCACCAATCAGTTAGCAATAGGGGTGTCCCAATTTGGAATTCCAGCATGGAGCAAAGATGCACTTGGAAGTTGAATGTACTTTTCTAAGTAGCTTAGAACCAAACTCACAAGTGAGACAACATGGGTTGATTCATTCTAAACATTTCTAAACATTTCTAAGCATTTCTAAGCATTTTAAAACATGTTTAAAGGCCTTGAATTGTAAATTGACTTGTGGCCATGTTCGCAACCCACTTAAGGCTGGCTTTCCAAGTAAGATCTCTACGCTGGGGGCTTCTGAAGGCCAGAGTTCATTTTTCCCCCGGTGACTTGTCGCGGAGAAAAGCGAAGCTTGGGATTTCATCCGACCAAAAAAGGTGAACTTTTGGTTGGTTAGGTTGAGAAATAGGGGGCGATCCCTGGTTTACTTAGTCCAATCATCTACCAGGGATCCATTTTCCATCAAGGACGCCTATGTTCAAAACCAAAGTTTTCTTAGTTGAATCATCCACCAGGGCCCATCTATTATCCAACACGGGCACCTTTGTTCCCAGCCAAGATGTTGGCAACCGAGCCCCAAAGATTTGCAGGGCTCCAAACGCCCAGCGCCGGGGCTCGAGGGCTCTAGCCTCGGGTTCGAGGCTACCTGGATGGTCTGCTGCGACGGCCGGAGCAGAAGCTGAAGATCGGGGAGAAGTGCTTCGTGAAGGCAGTCGAAGGGCCATTTCGGTCGATCGAGAAAGAAAGAGAGAAGCAGTTTTGGTCTTGTTGCGTGAAGGCACCTTAAACTAGGAAGCCAAGCCTTTTTTGTGTTGGAATGGTGTTGAATGGCGTTCATTCAAGGAAACCGCGTTGTTTTTCTTCTTTGTTTTTGCTGGGGTTTCGGTTGCCCATTCTTTTCCATCATCGTTCTTTTCAAAAATCCAGCTTTTTTATGGGTGTTTGACGGTAGCTTCCCCTAGAGTTTTGGTTGTTGCGTCAAGACGCCTTGAAATAGCAAGCCACGGTTTCTTGTGTTGGAATGGTGTTCAAGGAGTTTTTTTTTGGAATGGTTCGTGAAATGAACCATTCCAACACTGGGGTGGTTTCCTTTCAAGGTGTCGTGACGCACCTCAAAGCTTTGAGCCCCTTGAACAGTCTCTTGGCAACACTGGAGGGGCGTGTCCCTTTATGTTTCCAGGAACCGTCCATAGACCATCCTTCACATTATGTATAGATATGGGTGTGTGTGTTTTTGTTCTTTTCTAAATACCCTTTTGGAGTGGTTTTACAGGAAAGCCAGAAGGAAGCAACACAATTGTGGGGTCGCCTAGAAAGTGACATGTCAGGATATTGCTTTGCTTTTCCGTCCACTTCATCCCGCCATCTTCGCGTCATTGGTGAGACAATGCAATTAAGATATGATTGAGGTGGATGGTCATTTCCCGCCGGTCAATGCAAATGCACACAAATTTGACAATGTTGGACAAGTTAGACAAGCTCTTGACTGGTACACTTAGCTGCAACAGAGGTGGGATTCTCCGCCTTTTGATGCCTTCTACTCCTTACTTTGTGTTTGAGAACCCCCCTTTGCTTCCATTTGCCTAAAAATATTTGGTATTTTCCCCTGTTGGTTTTAAAGGGAATCGATTTCAATACTGGACATGTGTTGTCTTCATTTTTGATAACGCAAATGGCAGTTCGTCAACATTGCGGTTCCTTCCTGACATCTGGTGGGTCAAAATATAAACCACCCCAAAAACCGCAGGCTTAGAGCCCAGCCGCTTCCCTTGGCCGCCTCAAGCCGCTTCCCTTGGCCCCCCCGGCTCGCCGCTTCGCAGGTGGCGCGCATCGAGGCGGGGCTGGTCATGGTGGATACCAAGGACGTGGACCAGGAGGCGGGCTGGGCTGAGGCGAAAGGTCTCTTCGGTGGGTGTCATTGGCTGAAAGGAATATGTTTTTTTGATTTTCCCTTGTTGGCTTCAAAAGGAGTTCATCACTACTGTTTTGTTTATTTAATATATATATATATATATATATGTTTTTTTTTTTTTTTTTTTTTTCTCCGGGGGTCTTAAACAAATGGAAGGTTGGTTCCCCTCAAGGGAACCAGAAGGGACACCGAAGCAACTTTAATTTGGGGACCGAATCCAAACAATTGGCACCCAAATGGACACCATGATCATGGAAGCCCCCAAAAAAGGGAGTTTTGGCCAGTGGGGCCGGTTTAATCTGCAGGGGTTCCCAAGAGCCCATTGTCTTTTTGAGGAAGAAGAAAGTCACATCCGCACGAGGCCGGAAAGGTGGTTCATCACGCTTCGTTTGGCAGGGCCTTTCAAGGAGTTTTTAGCTGGTGTTTTCCAGAAAAACCGCCGGTTTGGGCCGCCGCTTTCTGGGCCAAAAATAAAATGGAGGAGACCTACGCGAGGGGTGGATCGATCACTTGGATAGGTGGGCAAGGACTTGGACCCCGAGCACGAGAAGGCCGAGGTGGAGGACCGCGTTGGTCTCGCAAAGGTCGAGCAATCAGCAGTGTCAGCAGCCGCTGAAGTCTTGCAGAGATTGGGTGGACCCAGTGGCCCCGTGGCGCATCTTTTTCCCCCAATTTTTGGGGAAGGGTTCCGCTTAGTGGATTCCCCCCTTTTTTTCCCCTTGTTTTTTGGGAAGGGTTCCTTTTCTCCTTGAAACTCAACCAACCAAAAAAGGATGCCCTTTTTTCCATGGCCTCTGGGGCATCAATGTGGAAGTGTGACAGGGTTTCACAGGGAAAGGTGGATGTGTTGCCGTAAGTTGCTGTTGAATCTTCGCAAGAGATTTGTTATCATGGGCTAACAACACCTCAAGTCGTTATGTTTGCAGCTTGGTTGGATCAGGAGTGGATTGATGTCCCTGCTGCTCTAGTTGGCCGCATCATCGGCCGGAAGGGTGAACGCATCCGTCAGATTTGCGACGAGTCCAACGCAGCGTCTCGGACCTTGGAGCGGTTTCTGGGGCGGGGGGGGGGCTTCCAAGGGTACCCCGGGTGGTTTTGCCCGTTCCTCGGGCTTCATCCATGCTGGTGCAGGGTCCTCTCAACTTGGCTCCCAGCCATCCGGTTCCTTAGCTTCTCAGCATTTTAGTATCTAGTGGCAGTGTCCATTTAACCCGCTAAAAGTTAACTTTTTAGAGAGGGATCAGAAAACGGGCAGCCCAGTTCATGTTTGACCCCCGCTCACATGGCTCGTGGCTGGTGGCTGGTTTCAGGTGGATGCTCCTAGCCAGGTCGATGGCTGAATAGGAACACTGCCCCCCCCCGGTGCGATCACACTTCGCCATCCCAAGTGTCGAGTTTCTGTCGAAGGTCCCCCCCCCCCCCCCCCGCCCAAAAAAAGGAGAAACATGAATGCCCGAGGGGGTGTTCGCAACTGATCACTATGCATGCTACGTTTTCAGGGGGTTCCCCATTAAATTTCATAGGCATACTATGTTTCTCGCGCAGATTGCACAAGGACTGCGTCGCAGCATTCCACACATGTCTTTCCTTGGGACCGCGGCACCTGAGGACTTGCGCTTCGACGAGACAAAAACAGAGCTTGGGAGCAACACCAAGAGGAGAACCACAGGCGCGCCGCGCCCGCCGTGTGTTGAGTTGTGATTTGGGTATGGGTCAGGAATTGGACCACAGGTTTTAGTCATTGTTTGCATTTACCTGGACAAGCGCTTTTGGGGTTGCCCTATTTTTGACGCACAGCCATCGGCAGCGGTTCGCAATCTTCGTCAACTAGGTCCACCAGCTGGGTGCCCTTTGGCCGTTTCTTTTTCGGTTGGGAGGGTTTCCCTACTAAAATAGACTGCACAAAAAGGGTACCCTTATTCTAGCCTCTCTACGGAAGGACCTAGGCAACATTGCTGTTCCTTCCAAATGACATGTGGTTGCGGGTCAAAGTCAAACCACCAAAAACCCGCAGGCTTTAGTCCATGTGTCCCTTTACCAGGGCAAGCCATTTTGGGGTGACCCTATGTTTGATCACCGCAGCCATATTTTTGTTGTTTTTCCGCACATTTGGAAGGCTGTCCGAAGCGAAGGCGAAGCATTTCGTGTCATGGTCAGGTGAGTTTGGAGTTCATTCAAAGGCTGATGGTACAGGTCCATTTATATGAACCCATGGCCGTTTTGGACCCCGAAAAGGTTCTGATTTCCCATACATGAAGTCACACCTAACAGACCAGGGCTTCATACCATGCATGTCTACGTTCAGCCTTTGATTCATTTTCCATGGCGCTCTGAGTAGACCACTTTGGTTCCATCCTCCGCTCCTTCCGCCAAAAAAAACAAAACACGAAAAACGCGTCCGCGTCTCTCTCCGCCGTCCCAGGCGGTGCCGGGGACGACCTGCGGAAGTTCCTGGCAGCGGCGCAGGAGGGCGCCGCAAAAGACGAGGCGATGGCATCCAGCGCATGGGGAAAAACGCTCCAAAGGTGGTGATGGTTTCCTATTGCTTTCCCTTGAAAGCCAAGCAAAAGATGGGGGTACCCTCGAAAAAGAAACGGCCCGCGTCTTGTGGTCGCCATCTCTTGTCCTATATATTGAATACTCCAATGTCCATTCGAAGAATGGCACGGTGTCTCGAAATTGGGAAGCCCGAAAAATGTGTGGCTTCCATTTCGATTCCCTTGGTCTCTCTTTGGCTACCCCATCAAGCCCAAAAACGTGTACCCTCACAAGCAAACCCACTTCTGCGCTTCATAAAACACTTGGAGTGTTTGTTGCTTAGCCAGAATGGCCAGAGCTTCCAGTTCCACTATCGTAGGTGACCAAGAATTTGTGTGGCCTATTTTTAGGGGTCCTCCAAAATGGTGGTGTTCCTGTTGGTTTCCCTTTGAAATCACCAAAAAAGGGTGACAACTCAAAAACAGACACGCCCACTTGACCTCTAGGTGTTACAGGTTACCTACAGTGGTAACTGGAAGCCCTTGAATTGTTCTTCCTTGTATTTGTGAAAGGGCCAGGCAGAGGTGTCTTAAGTGTACTTCCAACGAAGCGGCAATGGCTGTCTCTTGCTGTAATCAGAGATGACAATGGTCGTTTACCTGAATCCTGAACACATATGAGCACGCAGCAGACACTTAGCCCAGTTACATGCAAGGTGCCAGGAAAACAATATGTTAAGCATGTGCTTTATCCATGGAGAGGAAAGTTCGATTTGTTGATGGGTTCATCAAGCTCACGTGCTTCCGCCTGGCTTCCGTTTCCCTTTGAATGGGCTAGTGCACTCATAAGATTGTGATCATGACCCATGGATGTCGCACAGCCAGCAAAATTTGATTGCACCGCTCGATGCCACCTTCAGGCATGACGTCCTTTAGGCATGATGCCCTGGCCCTTGAATTTGGAGCCACACCCAAAAATAATACTGAATTTGATGTCCACCAAAGCTCCAACGAACAAACAAATCGGCTTTGGCCGTGGAAAACGACTCCAGGAGCCTCAGGAGAGCGCGGATGACCTGCGCGCCTTCCTGGAAGAAGCGCAGGCGAGGGCCTTCCGTCCACCTCCGACTATACGTCCGGAAGGCCTTTGTGAATGGAACCCAGTCTTAAATGGGTCCTGGGAGCTTCCATGAAATCGCCTGGGGAGGGTAGACCCTTGCGTGTGGTTTCATCTCCTGGCTCTCCAAAAAGGGGTTCCTGACTATATGGGTATGGGTCAAAATTACACCACAAAACTGCGAATTTTAGTCCTTAGTTCCATTTACCTGGGTCCCATTTTGGGTACCTGTTTTTGACCCACAACCAAATGGGGTTGGTGCCGGTTCAAATGAAGACTTAATCGACTGTTTTGTCCGATATATATATATATATATATATATATGTATATATATATATACATATCTGTATCTGTATATGTAGCTTGGTGGTGTAAACCATGAAGCAAAGGCCGGCCCAACCCTGGTGCTGAGTCTCCTCGAAGGAACCCGCAACCTCGGATCGTTCTCACCGTGCCTTCGTATGGGCTTTTGGGTATGCACGTGAGTCAGTATTGCAACCCACCCTGGTCCCGCTGAAAGAAGCAAACCGCGCATGTGTGCACAAGTGGGAGTGCGGGCATGCGGGCGTGCGGGCGTGCGGGCGTGCATTTGTGCGTGGGTGCGTCGGTGCGTGTGTGCGGGGGCAGGTTTTTGGCTTTCCAACAAGCAGGAATCTAGACGACAGCTTTGATGCCAGCCCGACGTCCCTTGTTAGTGCGTTTTTTTTTCCGCACTTCGAGATATCGGATATCCAAAGAATGGACGTGGATGAAAAGGCATGTTAAGGTGGCAGGAGTCTTCAAATCGCCTGTCAGCTTGCATGAAAGGATACGTCGCTATTGCGCAGCGAATGTGTCGACAAAGGGGTATCAGTCCGTTTGCACCAAAGCAGTTGAACCATCATGTTTCGTTCAAATGCTGGGTTCCGCATCAAAGGGTTTCTCTGAGCTAGTTTTCGCCTTTCAGCTTTTTTCTGCAAGAAACGTTATCGAGCCTCCCCCCCCCCCCCCCCCGCAGCGGTGCTCGCTCCGGCGCCGCGCCGAAGCACCGAGACTCGATCGCTCGAAGAGGCCAACCGATCGCCACAGCAGATGGAGCCAGAGGAGGAGGGCGAGGAGCGGATGGAGCATCTTTCTAGGGATTGATTCCTTGTCCATTCTTTTCAGCCATCGTTCCTTTCAAGAAAACCCATCGCCATTTCCAACCAGGGTTTTTGGTGCTTGTTTAGAAGGAAGGATCCCTGGAAAGAATGGAAATGGAAGTTACCCCTAGAATCTTGCATGTTCAGCTTTCCTTTGTGTGCAGATTGCAACCATGGAGTCAAGTCGTAACTAAACCCCTTCCCAGCTATAACATATTTCACCCGTGTACTAGGTCCCCCAGCTAAGTGCCCATCTTAACCCCTTTTTTGGTTGGGAGGGTTCCCCTACTAAAATAGACGACAGAAAAAAGTTGGTTCCCTTGTTGCAGATTGCAACCGTGGTCAAGTCCACTGACCCTTTCCCAGTTGTAACATACTGTGGATGGACGAAATCCATTTCGCACCACCTAAACATACCTAAACAACCCTGGAAGAGTGATTCCCCAACGTAAATTCCAATCAGCGTTATGGTTTCAACCACGGTTTCCGTTCGTGGTGCGAACGGATTTCGCAACCATCCACAGTATTTCATCCTTGTCATATCAGCTTACGGAAGTTGGTTGGTTCAACCCAAGTCAGGGCGATGGGATTGCGAAATGGCGAGGCCCTGCCTGCCGAATGGTTCAATCGTCCAGACACCTTTTGGGTCTTCTCAAGGGGAGCCAAGAGGGGGTTGTTTCGATATGGGTGTGGCTCAAAATTAAACAGCTGGGGATACGCGGGTTTTAGTCTACCCTTTCCATTTGCTAGAGCTCCATGTTGGACCCTATTTTCGAGCCACACCCATGCAAATATGTTTTAACACTCTGTTTTGGTTCCACAAACAAGTTACTTGGATTCAATGCGTGTAGCTTACCGCGTAAGGACTTGGCCCAACCCTGTGGCCACGTTTCCGACAGCCCACTTTGCCATCACGCGAGCCGGACACCTCTTTTGGAAATCCCAAGTTATTTTCGACGCATCCCAACCAGTTTTTGGGAATCCCGCTTTCCCCAGAAACTGGCAGCACATTCTAGAGTCGAACTTGGCCAAATTCCCGCCAGAAAACAAAATATAGGATTCCTGTTTATTCTACTTCCGTAGCTGGTTTCTTGGAGCTTGCATTTCTCGACCCTCTTCCCACCAAAAGCACAGAATTCCTGTGTCTTCTTTCCGTAAACTGGGCTCTTGGAGCTTTCGCTTTCTCGAATCTCATCCCACCAAAAGCAGCGAATTCCTCTTTTTCGTTTTTCTTTGTTTTTCGTTGATTTTGCTTTTGTTTTTGCTTTTCTCCGTAGTTTTGCTTTTTCGCGGCTTCGAGCAGGTGCAAGAGGCGGCGGGCGATCTGGCGGCCTTCCTCCAGGAGGCCAAGGCCGGCGACGGCGCGGCGGAGGCCCTGCCCGCCCGCAGGCGCATCGGGGGCATCGGGGGGAGGGGTGGGAGGGGTGGGAGGGGTGGGAGGGGTGGGAGGGGTGGGAGTCACGGTGGGAGGGGTGGGAGTCACGGTGGGAGTCACGGTGGGAGGGGTGGGAGGGGGGGGGAGGGGTGGGGTGGTGGCAAGCCCCATTGCGCCTCGTGTATGTGTCTTCTTTTTTGGGGGTGGCAAACCCGTTTGTTTTTCTTTTGTTGAGAAGGGACCGTTGTTTGTGGGTGGTCCTTTCTTAAAGGGAAAACCGAAAGGGATCCAAAGCCCTTTTTTTTGGGGGGGGGGAGTGGCCTAAAAATGGCACATTCAGGTTGACCCTCGGTTCTTGAACGTTTTGTTTTTTGGGGGGAGAGAAGGGTCGGCCCTTTGGTTTTGGCGAAACCTTCCAGTTGGCCAACAGGGTTCCTGCACTTCCAGGGGCCTTCTTGATTCAGGTAATCCTGAATTGTTGGATTGGTGGTTGGGGGTTTGAACCCCTGGCTTTTGTGCAGGGTAAATGGGACACTCGACCTCATCCGCCAAACTAGAATCCAAACCACCAAGTGGAGGGAAGATGATTGATCGTGCCCACGGGGGACCAGAAGGTAAACCTAGCAGTCAACCTGGAAACATCTGAAACTGTCGCAAAAGAAACTGTAGATCCCTATACGTTTGGGTACTCCCGCTTATATAAGCACCGCATTTTGTGGAGATAAATGTGGCGGACTTTGATTCTTTTCCTGAGAGAGTGCCTCTCGCTTGAGCGGCCATGTTTCACAGCATGGTTGCTGAAGACCCACCGACGGGTCGTCAGCTTGCGTGAGGACCCAGATGTGAGATGCAGATGGTGCCTCCAAATCTCGAACGCAATTTACGTGGTCTATGTATTCGCCGGCTAAAACCTCCTTTTGTTTCCTCCATGAAATGTCTTTGAAGCGGTATCTCCCCTGCCTTCGGCCAGCATTATTTGGCTATAGGTCAAAATTCAACCACCAGGGACAGGGTTTTGGTCCGTTCCATTTCCCATGGGCAAGCGCTTGTGGGGTGTCATTTCCCATTTTTGACCGCCCTTTGGCCGCCAGCTGGTTGGTTTTTGGGGCCTGGAGCCCCGCAAAACGTCGACGGCCAGCGCACGCGCAGGAGCTTCGTGTCGGCCGTGGAGTTTGTGGCGTATAGCCTCGAGAACTGGGATGAGCCCCGCGGCAAGGATCGGAAGGGCGGCAGGGCTTTTGTTATTATTATTAAATATTATTATTATTATTGTTATTATTAAAGATTATTAAAGATTATTATGGTTTTTATATCATTATTATGATTTGGTTTTTCCCTTCTTCTTTTTAGTCTTGCATGGTAGGTCGCGGTAAGGGTCTCCCTTGTTTCTCTTGCTTGTTTTCTTGGGGCGTCCCCGTCAGTGTCACTTTTGGTATGGTTTTGGAGAGACAAGGCTGAGGAAAGAAAATCGAATACAATTAGAACCGGCCTGTTTTGAAAGACAGAATCCAGTTCTTCGTGCTGGAGCGAAACAACTTACGCTTGTAGATAACCTCCCCCAAAGACCAACACCCAATGCCAATCCACAGACGCATAACAGCAACCTGAAGCAAAATCACACAAACTGCCAAGTTGAGTTCGAACTCGGCACTTTTGAACAAGCTGGCTTTCCTCATGCTAAACCGGCTAAACCGCAAAGCCCATCAAGCCTGGAGACATCGCGTGAGACCAAGCACCAGCACCCTGAGACACACACAGAGCTTCCCTTTTTTTCGGGCTGGGCTGGGCGAGTATTGTATGGCACACAGTCGCGCTGCGCTCGTACCGGCGGTTTAGTCGACCAAGTCCCATAGACCCCCTGGGCCGGGTTGAAAGGAACATTGTCTTGGGACAGTCGGCGTGTTGAGGCTCGGGACCTTTGCTTCCCATTGACGCGATTTGACGCGTGTCAGGATGAAGAGGTTAGATCCATGGTCGAAGGTGGCCATACTGTGGATGGACGAAATCCATTTCGCACCACCTAAAAAACCCTGATCTACAGTAGAGCACGCACGGAGGCTATTGTACCGGAAGATGGGCGAAGCCGGTGTATCACTGGTCTACCCCGAGAACTTGTCCATCACGGACAAAGAAGCGACTCGATCGGGTCGCAAATGGGTCGGTCGATTTTTTTGTGACCCCCCCAAATGCGTTTTGTCCTTTTGGCTTCCCTTTAAATCCTCCCAACAAGAGGGTATTTTTTTCAGCAAGACAGACCCAAATGCACACCTCGATTTGGTCCAGGAGCTTCGAGTTGGAATCCTTGTTGTTGATGTGACGCCTGGATCGCTTGGAAGAGAGACTCGCGTTTCTTCGGGGCCTAAACCAAAACGCAGCGATCATTTCTGCGGAATGCCAGATCATGACAGGACTCACAAGGTTCCGATACCCCTGATCCGATCGGATTCCTGGGAAGCCCAACCGTACTATTTTGTTTGGGGCGCTTCCCCATGCCGTGGGGAATCTAAGATGAGTTCCACCTTGTCACAGTGGCCAGGGGCTCTGCTGTGGCTGTATATCTCATTGAAGGCGTGTGCACTACCTGTGTGGGGGGGGGGTAGTGAAAACCGTCTTCGAGGGATAAACAGCATGTGACAATGTGGGAGCGTCATTTTCTGTACCCATGTCGGCTCGGCATTTGTCGGCCCCGGGTGGAGAGCGTAACCAAGTATTGGAGAGCTTATGGTATACCTGGTACAGGTTTTTAGTTTTGGAAGGCCAACCAAAAAGGACAACAACAGCCCCTTTGTTTGGGGCGCCGTACGGATCGACCAATTTTGCGAGGGCAAGGCCGTGGACATCGAGCGGGGCCTGCGGTATCGGCACTTCCCCATTCGCGTGCGGTACATCCTGACCTCGGAGACTTATGCCAAAGAGGCGCCCAAAGAGGCCAGTCACACTCGGGGGTTGGTTCCAATGGCACCGAACGCAAGCCGCCCAAGTGCTTATCAAGGTGGACGTAAAAAGCTATTCATGGCAATCCGAAGAACTCAAGCCCCCCAAATGCTTAGGACGCAAAAGAATACTCAGAAATGAGTTGATGTAAAGGGTCGATGAAAGTTCGCACAACCAAATGTGGCAGGGTGAAAACACCGGTTCCTGTACTGGAAGTTTACTGGACTGAAATGGTTATTTACCTGGTAAGGATCCTTGATACAATCATTCCCATTGAGGGAAGCATGTCATAGGCCATATTAGGCTTTTTGAACATGGCACACATGGCTACAAATATCAATCGGCACAGCCTCATTGGTTGATAGTCGCAAAACCTAATTACTGTCCCCGGCGGCCCCACTTAAAACACCCGCCTGGTTAGCTTAAAGTCGGCGCTTCATTGGCCATGGGTTGCATTACCTATGGCGAGCCATTTTGGGGCGGATGAACATCCATTTGCCACCAATTTTTTGATGTGCACCAGGGGTACGATTTGGCTTTTGACCCACAGCCAATTTTCCAGGGAAACCAACAGGAGGTGATTTGAAGCCGGGTGGCCGAAGCCCGAAGGAGACTCCCAAAGATGCCGAGGACGGGTCGTTGCATCGGACGGCATGGTGGTTGGGAAACCCTTGCCGCTGGCGTTTTGTTTACGCGTGTTGGTTGCGATGGAAGTGGGACCTTTTCTTGACTGCTCTTGGGTTGGATCTTTAGACTTTATAACTTTTTGGTTGAAATAAAGGCGTTTCCCACCAAACCCCCAAACAGTTGTCAACTGTTCGCAGGGGGGTCGTTGCAGCAACCAAGTCTCCAGGGATTCCAAACCCTTGCAGCCTGCAGCATGTGAGGCTGTCCTACTCTTGGCTCGAACATCTCGGTCGCAGCTCCTGGCGACCATAGAAGAACTTGCGAGCTTCGGATAGCAGCAAGAGAAGAAGTCGGATGGGTTCTTCTATAGCAGGGTTGTGGTTGATCACTCGAGGTTTCTCCAACCACTTCTGTGATACTTTTGGGAATCTCCCCCGTTATATGGGGTGTTAGTCTTGGGGGCTTGCCCTTTTTGTTGTATCACAGAAGTGCTGGTCGGGTTTCGCTGGGGTTCGCTGGGTCACTTTCGTGCAGTTTTAACCACCACTTGCAGATCACCACCAGAAGAGACGCAGTTGGGGTCCTCTTCCTGTTTCGTTTTCCCTAGGCCAGGAGAGCATAGGTCTCCTTTTTGGTTGGTCAGGTAGAAAATAGAGGGCGATTCCTGGTTTACCTGGTATTTTCATCATCTACCTGGCTGTGGGTCAAAACCAGTGGTACCATTTTGGGGTAGGTGCACCACCCATTTTAGTCTATTTGAGTGGGGATTGGGATGTTCACTGGGGGTACGGGATTTTGACACCTAGTCCGGCGGTGCCAGGAGGGACCCGCTGCCAAGCCGGAAGATGAGGCCGATTTGGTGGGCAGAAGAAGCTCCTGATTCTAGGGGTAACTTCCCCATACTGGGGCTAACTTCCATTTCCATTCTTAACCCAGCGATCCTTCTTTCTAGAAAACCACCCGAATGGCGATCGTTTCCCTTGCAGCTTCCCTGGCAATCGATGCAAACACTTTACTGCTATTGGGTTGGATCTTTAGACTTTAAGTTGTTGGTTGAAATCAAGGGTTTTTTCTAACAAACACAAAGCAAAAAGTGAGAACCTTTTTGCAGAGGGGTCGACAGCAACCAAGGGACTCAATTTACTGGGGAACTTTTCAGGCTTCGAATGGATGGGTTTCTCTTCTTTTAGGGGACCTCCCAAATGTGGGTGTGGCTCAACATTCAACAGCTAGGGCAAAGCGCAGGGTTTAGCCTTTAGTTCCATATACCAAGGGACGATTTGGGTACACTTTTTGAGCCACAGCCATGTTGATACTTGTGGATGTTGAAGGGGCAGCTGTTTTCGTTGAGAATGTTGAGACTTGCTGTTGGTCTCCTGGTATTGTTGTCCCCTTGTTTGCTTGAAAGTGAGAGCTTGCATAGCTATCCGTGACTTCGAGAAGACATGTGAGCAACGGACAAAAACAACAAGAAGCGGGGCATCGGTTGTGGGCAGCCCTTGCTTGGCTTTTGCAAGCTGGGTATCGGTTTTGGGCGGTCCACGGATATTCTGGCCATCCACTTAGCAAAGGAACAAAATCTAGATCTTGTAGACATGTCATCTAAAACATCTCCTCCATTGTAAGATATGTTTGCGATCTACGCTAGTCTTAGAAATTTGGAAAAAAAACAAAAGGCAATCAACACAAAATACCAATGCATCTTCAAAACAAAATTATGTGTAGGGGGTTATATAGTCCGCTACGAGAGCCGCGCAATGGCCAGCGGTGGCACCTTTTCTGCGATGTTAGGAGCGGCGAAGCCCTTAGAGAGTTGGAGACAACAAGTGCAGCTTCATGTGGCTGTGGGTCAAAAATGGGTACCCCACATGGACCCCTGGTAAATGGAACCAAGGACTAAAACCTGTGGTCCAATTCCTGGTGGTTTATTTTTGACCCACATGTGGCGATGTGAAACAAAAATCCCTGAGGTTCAGGCGGGTGTCATGATGATTAACCAATGGGATCCGGGATAGGTGAATTCACCACCCATTTTAGGTACCATTTTGGTGCTTGGATTGGGATGTTCACTGGGGGTACGATTTGGGTTTTGACACATGCCCATGTGTTTGCGGATAGCGCTATTGGCGACACTACAATAACTTGCTGAGCTCCTGAACTTCATGTTTGCCTTTCCTTGGTGGCTCCCAGCCATCCGGTTCCTTAGCCTTTTTAGCCTTTTAGTGTTTAGTGGTAGTTTCCATTTATCCCACTAAAAGTCAGTCACTTGTAGCGGATCAGACAACCGGCAGCCCAGTTTCGGGAAGACCCCTTTTTCACAAAGCCTTTGCTTGGACCAATCCGCTCGCTCGGACCTGCGCTTTTTTTTGTTTGATGCCGGTCTGCTTCCGCTACGGCCAGGAGCGCAAGAACACCAAGGCCAAAGTTGCCACCAGGCGCTGGCGGACTCGTAGCAGGTGTCCTTTGTAGGTGGTTTTGCTAGAATAGATGGGTTCGATTCCTGGTTTACCTGGTGGTTTTTTCTCATCTACCAGGGAACCCCATCTATTTCCAACCTAAAAGGACACCTATGCTCGCAGCGTCTTTGAAATGCCTTCTGAAAGGTGAGCACCCGAATGGCGATCGGTTCCTTGCAGATTCCCTTGACAAGCGATGCAACAGGGATCCATTTGAGAAGCCTGCAGTTGGTAGGGTGTCGTCTTAATGGAGGGTGGGGACGTCCAAAGGAAAGCCGAAGCCATTTAGTCCGGTCCAAATCCGTGTTTTGGGTTCAAAGCGTGCGCTGGGTTCTTGAATTTCTGCTAGTTTGATGCAGGGGGTTGATTTGAAGGGCAACGAAAAAGGAAACCAGATGTGTTTTTGGGGTTGAGACAGGCCCACCTGGCATGATTTGACACTTGTTTTCTTGTCTCCCTTCCACGTTGCCATGCCACCTGACAGGGAAATTGTCCCTCCAAGAGGAAACTGACCTTCCAGGTATCTTCCCAGAGCTGCGATTTGTTAGTGGGAGGGCACCGGGTACTTTGGTTGCCGAGCAGGAAGGATGCCATTTTCATTTCCTGCGCGGATGGCCTCTCCAAGAGGCAATTGTCGGAGGCCAGGTGTTTCGCGTGTCACTTTCCTCAGTTGTTCAGTGGCACCGATTCTATTTCCATTTCTTTTTTGTGGCTGCCCCACTAAAAATGGTCTTCCCCAAAAAGGGTTCCCTTTTTTTCCATTGTCACTGAACAACTGAGTTTCCGCTCGGCTTGGAGAAGTGGTGATGCACGCCTTGGCGCAGCTGCATGGTGTTCATTGCTGGCCGTTATCGCTGGCACTTGAGGGTTTGAAGGTTTGCTCATGCGCAAGAATGGCTGCAAGCGGCTGATGCCGGCATGGAAATTGAACGCTGTCCATGTTTGTGTCATGGATAGGTGACGCCTGTCTCAGAGTAACAAAGCCATGTATTTCTGTCAAGCGTAATTAGCAAGCGCACCACGGACGCCCCGCGACGGCAATTCGCTTCGTTGTGCGCCATGGTCAAAGAACACGCTTTGGGCTTCGTATGGACATGGAGTCATGAACTCCTTTCTGAAGAACTTAGACAACCATCATAGGGGTCCTTTTTTGTTGTTTTGGTCGAAAAATCGATGGGTTTCGATTCCTGGTTTACCTGGTGGTTTTTTCTCCTCTACCAGGGCCATTTTAGGACACCTATGGCAAGCATTGTAACAAAAGTGGCCCGCCGGTTTGGCAGTGTGTGAAGCTGGAAGATTGCAGAGATAACAAGATTGATGGTGGTTTTTTTGCCGTGATGGTGACATGGTTCACATGTTGCAATCATGGTGTAGCATTTGGGAGGATTGGGAAAATAGCTCCTTCATCAAGCTTTCGCTGTTTAGAATCTTACAGGCTGGATTGGGCGCAAGGCCATATTCCGATGATATTGGGCGCAAGGTTGTTGAAAAGCAACCCAAGAGCGGTCCATAGCGGACCACCCGCTTTTGACGGCCTCTCCATGTTCGGACGTACGCAGGTCTTCAAGTCGAAATCGCTGCCGGAGCCTGTGACTCTGGTTCCTTGGCTGAAGCTGGCTTCCGCATTGGAGCGTCTCGCTTCACCCAACTGCGGTCATGAATGAGATTCGGTTTGATGCACCCGGGTCGACCTGAGCTTCATGGGTGTTTCGAGCCAACTTATGACCAAAGAAGAGGCGAAGTGGTGTGGTTGACTTCCGCCAAATGGCCATGGGTCAAAATCCCGAACCCCCAGTGAACATCCCAAAAGCCACCAAAATAGGTTCTAGAATGGGTGGTGAATTCACCTACCCAAAATGGGATTTCCCAAAACGGTTTTGACCACCACAGCCATTTGGGGTGCACACATGCGCTGGGTTCTTGATCTTTCCGCTAGTTTGAGGCGGGGGGTTGCGGGCCGAGCTAAAATAGACTACAATGGGTGGTCGCACCTACCCCAAAATGGTATCTTTGGTTCTGACCCACCGCCAAAATTTGTGGCCGGGCTGAGGACAACGTGAGTGAGACCGACCTCGTCTGTGTCTTCCAGGACGTCTCCGACGCGCAGAGGGCCGCCTCTGGCCTGGAAGGCCATCCTCGAGTCAGCTTCCGCATGGCCACCATGGAGGACATCAGGCAGAAGGCGTTCAACAGGCCGGGTTCCTTCGAAGGAGTCCATGGAGGTGATGAGGTGCCAAGGCTTGCTACCCCACAGAACTGGCTGGAGTGGTTGATGATTCTCTAAGCTGTGATTGTTCCTCCTCATGTTTTGGAGGGGGGTTTGGTGTATGTGTGTATGTGAGTGTGTGTGTGTGTGTGTGTGTGTCCGTGTTTGCGTGTCTGTGTGTGGTTAGTGGTATTCAAACAGGGAAGCTGTTTGAGAGAACCACCCAGTTTGGGGGATGCCATTGGGCAGATCGAGTTTTTGATTGAAACGGCGGTTACCCACCAGAGCCGTTTTTACTTGGGGTTGGCATTCTTAATCTTCCGTTTGCTTAAGAATATTTTTTCCCCTGTTGGTTTTAAGGGGAACCTATCACTACTGGACATATTTTAATTTTTCCAGGGGTCCAAGCCAAATGGAAGCTTGCGGGGTTGGCGTTCTTAATCGGGATTTAGGCCAGCTTGTTTGGAACTTTAGTTTTTTTGGGCCAGCTCAAAAGTGCTGGTTGACTCTTGCTTGGCATGTTTCTTCATCATTTTCGTTCCCCAAGTCTTCGAAGCTCCGAAAGTAGCTCGGGGCAGCTCCGTCGAACCCCACACTTGGGATACGGGAAACAATATGTTCAGATTCTGTTTCATATGATGTCAACCCTACTTCCATTTGCCTAAGAATATGTTTTGTTGCCTCCTGGTGGTTTTAAAGGAGTCTACCACTCCTGGACATATATATATATATATATATATATATATTTTTTTTTCCGCAAACTTAAACAAATCGAAACATCCCAAACTTGCACTTTTGAGGCGCTTTACAGAAGGAGCTCCAAGTAAAGCAGCGGTGATCCACTTCTCGATTCCACTGCGTGTTCACTGACAGTTGGGCCGTTGGGACGTTGCAACGTCGTGTTTGGTGGCTGGATTTCCGGGCTGCCAAAAGCAAGACCCTCCTTGTAACATGAGCGGCTTTTTGAGGGGCTCTTGAAAAACTCAGGTTTCAGCTGACCTTTGGTTCTCTCCCCATGTTCGGTGCCCTCATTCTTAGGGGTCACCAACGGTGAACGAGCTGGCTCGTGAAAGGGTGGGGTTAAGCCCCGAAAGCGGCAATGCTTGCCTTTGACACAGACACACCTACGTAGCTGATATCGTGTCTCATGGATTTTCAAGTAGCGCACGATAGTTGGGATTTCACCACGGGGTACGATAAACAGGAAAATATGGTTGCTTCCTTCCCGACTCGTTTGTCTTGGTCCCCCAGTAGTGCCCTTTTGCCGTAACGTTTTTTGGGGAGGGTTCCCCTACTAGAACAGACTACAGAAAAACAGGGTACCTTGTTCTAACCTCTCTACTGGAGGACCCAGTTGAGTTTGGCAGGTTCAAGCAGCCGCCGCAGGAGGAGTTTATGCGCCTGAGAATCAACGGTGTGGACCCCAGTCGCGCAGCACCAGAGCCGGGATGTAACGCTGGCCCATGTTGGAGATAGAGGAGCTTACCCAATGTGAAAACCCTGGAAATACAGGGGGTTCATTTCTTCCGGTTTCGGAAGCAAACAAGTTGCTCAGATGGGGCCGACTGCCTTTTGGTAGATGGCACGCTGTTTCGTCGGCTAGAATTGGCCACCTCTTGTGAGAAGGCCTATGTATGATGAATCCTAGGTCTGAAATGGCACACCTGGTATTGCCGCCCCATGATTCATCCTGGGTCCAAGACGGATCATCTCCCCTATACTGTGGATGGACAAAATCCTGCACCACTTTGATACCATGGGAAACCATTTGCTGGTACTTACAGGGGATTGATCATTCCAAGGTCTCCTAGGTGGTGCAGGATTTTGTCCATCCACAGTATGAATCATGGGTCTAGCAAGGGACACCCCCCATTTCCTCCCTACGAGTTCCCCGGTTCGCAGCTTGAGGCGATGTCTTGAACGTGCGCAAGGCCCAGAGGTTGGTCCTCGATCTCTTGGACGAGCTCACCTCCGGCCGGCCGATCAAAACACGGCCAGGCGGAGCTTGGGAGTGTGTTGGGCTGTTCGGGCCAGGGTTCCATTTTTTGACTACCCCAAAGACGACTTGAACCCAGGGGTGGTCAATCTCCCCTGGGTTTAAGTCAACCTTGGTAGTCAAAAATCGGAACCCTGGTTTGGGCTGTTTGGGGGGGTTGGGGTGTTTGGGCTGTTTGGGCTGTTTGGAGTCTTTGGCGTGTCCATGTCTTCACCAAAGTACACTCTTTTGCAAAGTCTTCCAAGACCCTCCGATCTTCAGCTTCCATTGTTCAGACAAATGCAATCTCGTGCTGGTTCCCCAAGAGAACAAGGTCCCTACCAGAAACTCCGCATTTGGCAAATGAGATTCCCTTTTCAGCATCCTTCGGAACTCTTTCCTTAGTTGAAAGCCGAGGGGGGTAGCACCTGCATCCTTAAGTGATACCCAGAGCTGAAGTTTGTGTGTGCGTGTGTGAGGTACCTCAATCCTGATTGCATATGGGGAACAACCTTTTGGGAACTTCCGTTGCCCCAAACCTCCAACAGATGGCCAGTTTCGAAACCATCGGACCTCAGTTTGGTGGAGACCCCAGCTTGCGGGCTTTGGAGAACTCCGGTTTTTCTATTCCAGTGCTGGGTCTGTCTTTTCTGCAGTCGGTACCCCCCTTTTGTGGGGTCTAATCCGGGAAACTCCGGGAAGCCACATTTTTGGACAACTCCTTGCGCCTTTTCCTGGGGCGCCCCATGTGATCTCTCCGAAGGGGGCCAGAAAGCCGCGTGGAATCGCTCGCGCCGCTCTTTTCTTCCGGTCGCAAGTCCCGGCTGGGCCCAAGCAATGAAGCCGCCATGGACCTTGAGTCCAGCTATGGCGCCACCGAGCCGCCGGAGGAGCGATCGATGGATCCGTCACCCGATTCGCCGATTTGGGAAGGTTAGTAAGGGACAATCCCCTTGCATCCCTTGCCATAAACAGCGGCGGATATCCGGCTTCTTAATTCTTTACATGGTTCTGGGTCGACCATTTTAGTACCGAGTTTTGATTATGACTCACCTCAGCTCGTGGGTTCCTTTTCCCTTTCAATGGGGCAGGGTGCCCATTGAAAGCAAGCAGAAATAAAAGGTGCCCTTTGTTCAAGGCCACTTTTCAGGATCCCCCTATGGCGTATTGTTTGGTGGTGCCCCCTTTTTGATGGTGGAGGGTGATGCACGAGTGGGTCTATTGACGGTTCTACCGTTTGTCCAACAAATTATCAGCTGGAGGTGTATGAAGTTGCGTGGTGGCCGCGTATTTGGCAAAGAGTGTTCATCAGTGCCACACTTGCATGTGAGTTAACCCTTGGAGGCGTGTAGCATCAATCTGGTCAAGTACCTCGTTCTGCTCATGTTCTACATTTTCATTGCACTTGCGCAACTGTCCAGCTCGGTTCAAAGATTATTTCCTAGCAATTGTGCGGCGGTTGTTTTTCAAACGCGCTTGTTGTATTGTTTCTTGCTCAAAACTCCCGTTGGCTTGGTTTTCTTTCTGTTCCTGGTGGCGAGCCGGACCATCGGATGAGTGTCTGCTATTTGCTGCCTTTGGGGATGCGTGTTCATTAGAGATGAAATGCCATGAAATCGTTGCGTACTGCATATGCAAAATAATTATCACATTTTCATATGGCATAGGCATACTATACATCATGTGTACATACATAGCTCAGGGTGGTAGTTTGAAAGCGATCCGGGGTTGGGGGGCACGTCTACAGGAGCACAACATGATTCCAATTGGAACCAGGTTGCTCCGAGAAGGCAGCCCTGTTCAGGGCCCCTTTGGGTTGATGTACAGAAAACACCAGGGAAGACGAGCCAGTTGGCCGTGGGTCAAAGCCAATGGTACCACTTTGGGCTAGGTGCACCACCCATTTTAGGACCTATTTTAGTGGTTGGATTGAATCGGATGTTCACTGGGGGTATGATTTGGATTTCGACCCATGGCCATTTGGAGCAGTTGGTGTCCTCTTCCAAGCCGCAGCTTCCCGCACGTAGCGAGCCAGGCCCAAGAGGGCCGAGACGAGCGGCCTCAGAGCGCCGTCTCGAAGTTTCTGCAGCTGGTGATCTACGGGTTGCTTCCATTTGCTGAAATGAATAGTCTGAATAGTTTTTGGTTTTTATTTTCCTCTGTTGGTTTCGAAGGGCTGCGAGTTCACTACTGGCAATTCATTTTCTTTATTTTTTTCCAGGTTGGCGGTGGCTCTGCTGGTGCTGATCTTCGTCATCCCCTCGCCTTTGATCGACCCCAAGGGCGAGGGCCACCATGCGCTGCACATCAAGCAGGGCAGGCGGGAAGGATCTGTTCACAGGATCTGTTGCCCCACAACTTTCTCAGAGGAGAAAAAACTTGCGCGATGTTCTCCGCCGCAAGTTCCCGAACGTTGGGAATACCACTTTAGAGGAAGAAGCTTCTAGCTGGAGTCTCCATGACCCTTGAAAAATGGGTCCATGACCAACCTTTATTTTGGGTAATGACCAGCCATTTTGTAAGGGTCAGAAGGAGACTCCAGGTACTTTTCTTTGCCCCACAACGAGGAAACATAACAGGGCTCCTTATAAGATACCTTTTGCAACCATTTGAAACATGTTTCTTTTTCAACACCAAAATAAAGGTTGAAACCAGCATTTACAAGTTGCAATGTTCAGGTGGGCTGAAAAAAATACCCCGCGCCATTTCGTTATGTAAGGGGCCGTCCCTTAACTTGTTTCGCAGGCCAAAAGCATTGTAAACCGATACAGAGGAACAAAAACCGATACCCCCAGAAGCCATGAAGACACACATCAGGTCCAAGTTGTCGTCGCAAGCCAAGATCGCGGAATCATAAATTTGCAGGGCCCAAACCGATACCCAAACCGATACCCAACCGATACCCAACTCAGTGGCCGCCACGCAGAATCCAACCAGCTGCCCTGCAGCCTGCCCTGGAGCTGCCAAAATGCACTTTGTGTACCACATTTGTACTGAAAACCTTACTTGCACTGGAAAGCTGCGATTTTCAAGCCGGAGCTGCCAAAGTCTACTGCGCATACTACTGAAAAGTTGCGACTTTCCAGCTGGAGCTGCCAAAGTGTACTTTGCGTACTACACTTGTACTGAAAAGTTGCGACTTTCCAGCTGGAGCTGGGAGCTGGCAGAGTGTACTTCGCAGACTACACTTGTACGGAAAGTCACGACTTTCGAGCTAGAGCTGCCAAAACACTGCAAACCGATGCAGAGGAAAAAACGATACTGACGGTTTTTTCAACCCAGGTGTATAATGTAAGGATCCTTGCATAAGAAACAAAAGCAAACCGCACCTTTTTCTCAACGTATGCATAATTTTTAGGTATGTATCATATGTCCTTGCATTTTGCCAAGGGATGCTAGGACTTTATAACTTTTCTTGCCAACTAGTGGGTTTTCCGTATTAAACCACTAAAGTTAAAGACATTTTGCAGGGGAGAAGAAGGCAACCGAGATTTCATGTGCCGCAGGGCAATGCGCATTCTGATCTCAACTTTGTTCGCAATCTGAGCCACAGCCTTGCGCCTTTCGTTTCCTTTGGTTTATCATGGGGGCTGGGGGGAGGGAGGGGAGGGGGGAGGAAGCCCCAAAAGACCCTAAATCAAGCCTTATTAAGGGCTTAACAAGGCCTTATCTGGGCTCCCTCCCCCTCCCCTCCCCCCCAGCCCCCATGAGTTTAGGCAGATGGTGATGAGGAACATCATCTACGGCACCTTGGCCGCCGGCTGCCTGGCATACCTCATGCACCTGATCCAGCAGCCCCTGATTTTGGGCTACTTGCTCGGCGGAGTTTTGGTGGGCCCCATCGGGCTGCGCCTCATCATCGACGAGCATGAGAGCCTGGGCGATCGGATCGGCCCTTGATCGACCGGCAGACCGTCAAAAAGACGGGTTTAGTGGTGGGTTTGGAGGGATCTATAGTATACACTCCCATCAACTCACATGGAACCTGACTTTGCGGGGTCCTGGTTTGGACCGTTTTCCTTTTAAGGGAGCCGCCAGGTGCCATCTTAATTGGTGGGAGGGTATATCCCACAAATTACACAAGAATCAAGTGTTGGCAATTTGGGAGCCACGAAGCCAAGGATCGCTGCGATGAGTGAGCTGGGCCTCATATTCCTCCTCTTCATGATTGGCCTAGAGTTGGATGTGCAAGAGCTTGTGCATCTAGGCCTGGGAGACTTGGTGCTTGGTTTTTGTTGGGAAGGTTTTTGGGGATGCAAATCCAAGAACCCGCCACCCCTCCTTGTGCCCAAAACAAGTCTAGGCTAAGGCCTTATTGGAAGAAACCGGGAGAAGGTTGGAGGGGGTGAGAGGAGAAGCAGGTGAAACCACCGACTAGTTCTGAGGTACAATTGCCACGGTGAGTCGTGAATCCGCCGTTGCGTCGGAGTGAGAGGGTACAAATGAGAAAGAAACAAAACCCGGGTAGATGAAGGTTAGCGGCCGCCTTTGTATTTCCTTGCATGGTTCTGGGTCAACCATTTTAATACCGGGTTTTGATTGTGACTCAAATATGATCACAGCTTCCTTGGGTTTACCAGCCGCGCGCCCTGGTGCGGATCTGAAAGCCGTTCGAGTTGTTGCCGGAAAACTTGATCCGGTTGGTAACCGGCAACCCCTACTTGGTGGTCTGGATTGGTGGTTTGGGGATTTGCATCCATGGGTTTTTGTGGAGGGTAATTGGGAAGCCCCCGGAGCCACCAAACCACCAACCCAAACCACCAATTAGAGGGAAGCTGAGTTGTGGAGACTTTGATTGGTTCAGGGAAGCCAAACGGACAAAAAACCTGCGCCCTCCCCCCCACACCGACTTTGTCCCATGTCCCAAATCCCAAGTCCCAAAAGCAGTGGTTGCGTGGGGAGGGGGGGCAAAAGTGGTGGGTTCCTCTTCAAGACGTGATTTCGAAGGTGCCCGGGAACTCGGGAAAACCATGGGCAAACAATTCCTCTCGGCCCATTGGGTGTTTTGAGCAAGCGACACAAGTTGCGTGTCAATGCTCGGACTCTTGACCTCGAACGTGCATTTGTTACGGGAGAATCTCTCGGATAGGCAGTTTCCTTTGTAGGCAACAAGCTCACGCCTCCGGGCGTGTGCCGCGCTTAGCTCTTTTTTTTTTACCCCGTGCCGGCATTTGGCACATCCACTTCCGCACACCGCGCAACGTGCAACGCTGGGCTGATTTTTTTGTGGCGCTTGAGCCTCACAGTTGAGACTCAGTTGTTCAAAGACGACCTTTTGACCTTTTGGTTTTCCCTTTTTTGGTCTACTTTTAGTAGAGGTCCCAAAAGGTTAACCTTGTATTTCCCGTTGCCCGCCGTTTTCCGAAGCAAAAAAGCAACAGCTCACGACAGAAGCTTTGCTTCGACCGACCCGCTTCGCAGGGCGCAAGGTCTTCGTCTCGGGCCTGCTGCAGTTCCCTCCGTCTGCTTCAGAATATTTTATTTTATGTGTTATTATATTTTTTTGTGAAATGATTTTTCCGTTGGTCTTGAAAGGACTTCATCACTACTGGACCTATTTCCTCATTTTTGTCCATGTGGCCTTCGCCAAATGGCAGTTGCTAAAACTGGCAATCCCCAATCCCTTAGGGTTCCTATTTGGCCATGGGCTTTTCAATTCCAAATCGTACCCCGTGTGAACATCCCAATCCAACCACGAAAATAGGTTCTAAAATGGGTGATGAATTCAGCTACCAACCAAAATGGGATCCTATTGGTTTTGACCCACGGCCATTTTTATCTTTTTCATTTGGCCTTAACCAAATGGAAGGTTCCCGGTCTGTGTCGTGCTGCACGGCGCCTGCTTTTTGGGCCTGGCGTGCTGCGGGCTGCCGCTGGGCTCGGGCATGGAGCTCACCTATCTGGCGGTGTGCTGCGGGATGAGCTCCACCATGCGCCATGGCGTAGCCGTGGCGGGTACCTTCCACTTGCTGAAATGAACATTTTTTGCTATTTTCCCCCTGTTCGGTTTAAAGGGAATCGATTTCACTACTGGACCTTTTTTTTCTGGGGGGGCTTAAGCAAATGGCAGTTACCATCAACATGGAAGTGCACAAACCCCGAAAGTCGTCTTAGAGGGGTCTGTGCACTTCCATGTTCGTCGGGAGGGTAGAGGGTATTTGCACTCGGAGCCGGGGTCTCCAAATTTGGCGGTCGAAGGAGGGAGCTGATTGGAGTTCCGGTTGACATCGCTTCCCTACCTGGGTCCGATCTGGGAGCTTGGAACCCGGTCCCCGGAAATTGCTGCACCCTGATTTTTTTGTTTCTTTCGGGTGTGAACAAGAGGGATTAGTCCAGGAGTCCAGGATCCAAGTTCCAAAACCCTGAGGGTGAATCCGTTTGGTTCTTAGTTGCTCACTTAGCTTCTTTCTGCGGGGCCGTTTGCTTGTCCCACGGTTTTCCCCGGCGAAACCTTGGCGTCTCGCTGTTTGCCTGGGGGGGGGAGTCTGGTCAAGGATCGTGGTCAAGAAGCTCCAGGACTGACTGAAGGGAAGGGCCAGCTGGGTCTGGGCGGGACTCATCTACCCCTCTACCAGAACCGGGGCTTCAAGTCCCCAAAGCTCAACTTTGCTTCCTTGTCTTTTTCGTGGATTTGGTGGGTTGGGAACCTGCTTCGAACCACCCAGAAATGATTATGGCGGTGTCGTTCTTCAAGTGGTTTAGCACGCGCGAGTTGGGAACATGACTTTGATACATTTAGTTCAAACGAAGGTTATGAAGAATGTGCTTGGATGTTACTTCGGAGATGGGGACCGCACCTGGTTCTCAGAGCAGAAGTCCAGTCCAGAAGTGTTCAGAGTGGAGCCCTTCCAGGCATAGGACGGCCCCATGTGGGAGAGATGGGCTTGGAAAATGTTTTCTGGATAGTGTTCAAAAAGATCCAGGTTTCAGACGCGTGGGTGGATGCTGCGTTTTGGGAAGAATCGGAACTTCTTTTTTTTTGTGAAAATGATCAGGTTTTTTGGGATTGACCCCTGGTTCTTGTAGAGGATAAATGAGTCACAAGGGAAGCAAGGGGCAATCCCAGCCATAAATGGGTGTGGCCGTCTGTTGAAACTCTTTACATGTTTCTGGGGATCGACCATGTTAATACCAGGCTTTGACTGTGACTCAAATGGGACAGCCCTGGGTACACGTTGGGGTGACCCATGCTTAATTTGAGGACACGTGGGGACGGCAGTGTTTCCGCCGGAGCCAGCAAAAGACAAGAGCTGCGCCAGCAAGTGGACAGGCGTCCTTATACTTGGGAGCTCGGTTTGAGGTTTGGACTTTTTGAAATTGCCAGAAGCAGCTTTCCTTTCTCATTTGTGGGACCAGTGGGACCCATGACAAGTCTGACCTATGACATATTTCTTCGGAGGCCGGGGCAGCCAATTGTCAACCGGACACTGGGATCAAGAGATGTTTCTCTTAAGCGTCCTTTGACAGTTTCTTTGGGACAGAGTAGCTGTTTTTGAGGTTCGGAGACCCAAAGATGCAAAGGCCTGCTTTCTTGTGGCATGCTAGCATCGAGAGGCCATGCAATTGACACTCTCGCATGACCTGAGAGGATTCGCCTGCACGGCCGTATGTTGGGAATTTTAAACCGTTTGGTTTGTTTTTGCACTTGGGGGGTTCAATCCTGCCAGCAGGGAACGCCTTTTTATCTGGTTGGCTTTACAGATTCGTTTCCCTTCTGCCACGGGTCGGGTGCAGTGTCGAAGTCTTCAGGACTCTGAGGAGTCCAAGTCGGAGTCTGGGCGGATCTCGGTGGGGATCCTTGACTGCTATTGGGTTGGATCTTTAGACTTTAACCTTTTTGGTTGAACTCAAGGGGTTTTCTAACTTTTTGGTTGAACTCAAGTTGGGTTTTCCACTAAACCCACAAAAAGTGATATTCACTTTTTGCAGATGGGGTCTCGCCAGCAACCAAGGATCCTGATCTGCCAAGACCTTTGGGCCATCATTGTGCTGGCTGTGCAGAACCACTTGGACAGCCCCAGGCTCCGAGAGCGAAAGTGAGCGAGTGCCATCCGGTTCCTTTGCTTTTTAGGTTCTTAGGGTTTGGTGGGGGTTTCCATTTAGCCACAGAATGTATGAAGTTCAGTCGACAAAGGGATGGGGTCATAAAAATGAGACCAGGAATTGGAACGCAGGTTTTTTCGTCCTTGCTTCCATATACCAGAGTTCTGTTTTGGGTGCCTATGCTTGACCCTCGCATTTCCATCTCACACTGTCAGCCGATGTCCTGAAAGAAGCCCGCAAAGAAAGAGCCAGAGAGCTTCGGAGACCTGTCAGTAGTTAGGAACACAAAGTTTTAAAAGCACAAATACCCTAAGGCTCCCGATGCTTTTTTGGGCGCTCAAAATGGGTTGTTTTCACGGGCCTCTGGGGGGTCTTCATTGGAGGGCCCGGGGCCCTGCATTGGAGGGGTCATGAGCCTTAGGGTACCTGTGTTTGTTTTAAGCTTGCCGGAAAAGGCAAACTCTGTATTCTCCGATAAGAAATTTGCAGAAGAAATGTTCGCAAACTTTAAATGGGCCCCGAGTTGGTGTCTTTCCCAAGTTTGGCGGTCATCGCTCGGTCGGTCGGTGCTTTGTTGCTTCTGCGGCGTGCTTTTGTAGCCTTGGCTTTCCACATCCTGAGCATCACCAGCAACCCTCAGTAGCATCACCCCCAAGCAAACCCCATAATTACCAACCTGAAACCAGCCCTGAAACCAACCCTATGCCAACCCTGAACCCACCCTAAACCACCAGTAAACCATGCCAAAACCCACTCTAAACTAAAGCCATGCACCCCAACCCCAGATGATGCTGGGGATGCCAGCTTTCTGGGCCCTAGCCGGGACCCAAACCAGAAGGCTGACATGGGGTCGCACGCGCGCGCGCGCGCGCCAGAGGCCGCAGAAACAGCAGCCCAACAAGAACAGCCCGCAAGCCAGCCCGGAAACGCAAAAGCAACAAAACACCGTAAATAGCAGCGTTTTGTGGCTGGGTCGCGCGCGCGCGCCAGAAGGCCCGAAAACCAACGCGAAAAAAAGCAAGGACCTCGCAGCACGCGAGCCAGCCACAGCAAAAGCAAAACGGACAGAACAACAGCCCACCGCTCAGCACAGCAGTTTTTGACGGTATTTACAGCGTTTTGTGGAGCGAGGACCCAGCATCGCCGGCATGCCCGGCAGCGCTTGGCACCAACATGCGCGAAAACAAGCCTCGCTTATATCCCTCCGATACCTTCTAAAAAACAGTGCTTTTTGGGTTGAGAGGCTTTTTGGAAGGAAGTCTTGATGATGCAGACCAAGCCCCGCTGAAGCATCACCCAGGCCCAACCCCAGCCATTTCGCGAGGGCTTCCCACAGTCAAGCAAAACCGCAAGCTCGAGCTGGTGATGCAGAGGTGCCGGATTTAGGCCACGCATCACGACCAAGTGACGAGGGTCGGCGGCACCAGGGTGCAGCCCCTATAGCTAAAGCTAGCAGGCTATTTGCCTAGCGGCGACATGCGCGGCCTCTAGCCCTACGCCTCTTTGAAGTTATACCATGTCATGTCATTTTTTTGCATGAGAAACGTAGAGCATGAGGCGGGCCCGTGAAGACTCCGTCCAAAGCGAGTCTGATTGATTGGGTGGAAGGTCATGTGTTCACTCATGTTCAATCCTTTCTTTTGTGATCAAGGCAGATTTGGCCGACCGTCACATCCATCATTCTGTATATACGGTCACAAGCATGTCGAGAACGCACCCACTGCAGGAGCTCGCTGAAACAGGGCTTGGGCAGCAACCATATTCTTTGCCCCCCGTAAAAGGTGCGTTCTTTTCCGGAGAAGCTTCCCCACCTTTCCCCCCATTTTGGGTTGACACCGCTGAGATCAACGCCGCGCCGGCCGTGGCTCGCAAGATTTTTTGTGTTTTTTTCTTTTCTGCGCGGGCGCAATAGGGCAGCCATGCTGGGTGGATTTCTACATTCCTGACCTGGAGGCTGTTTCTTCCACCCCCCCAAACCGCATTGCTTCCATGCACAGGAGAACGATGAGTTTGCGGGTTTCGAGCTGTGCGGCCTCTTAGAGGGCATGACCCAGGCTGCCTGCGTCTTTCACACATCAGGATGCCATCCCAGCCCTTCATCAGGTGGACACAAGCCGGTGGGCGAACGACAAGGACGAACAGTTCAGACATGCCGAAGAACAGTTCAGACATGCTTGTACGTCAGGTGGCACGATCTTCAGGAACCTGAAGAAGAGCGAGATCCCTCCACGGAAAGGAGCACTAGCAGGGCGTGGGAGTTTCGGAACCTCTTACGAAGACTGGCGAGGGCCCGGGAGCCAAAGGACCCAGGGCCCGAGAGCGCAGGGGCGCCCTCCGATACGCCCACGCACAGTGGAACGGCGTGCCAAAAAGGACCGAAAAGGAGCGACTCGGAGGGTGCCCGAACGGCAGTTTCGGAACCCCTTACGAAGACTAGCTAGGTCCCGAGAGGCAGTTTCGCCCGAGGGCCAAAGCGCAAGACCAGCCCACACACGGCCGGGCGGCAGTGTCTGAACCCATGAAGAAGACTAGCGAGGGCCCGGCAGCCAAAGCACATGGCAGCCAGCCCATTGCGATGAGACCTTCACATGCAAACGCACTGCACTGAGAACTTCCGAGCAATGACCGACACACCTGGTAGCGCTGAGGCCATTTGATGAGACCTTTGGATCTCGAGGCCCTTCGATGAGACCTTAGGTATCCCAGGCGCCGCCCCGCCAGAGCACGCTCCTAGGCGGGGTCGGCGGATACCAACCATCCAACCCATTAAACCAGCACCAAAGCATTCCTAAACTAGCTTAAACGGCTTAAACCTACCCTCCTCAACCAGCACTAAAACCACCAGAACCTAAGCCAACCAAAAACCCTCCCTACACAAACCCAAGCCACGCCCAAACCCACCCTAAACCATCCTTGAACCTTGTGTAAACCCAAGCTTCGGTGAGGCGTGTTGAAAACGATGCTGGAGATGTTGACGTGATGTTTACGCCTGCCGAACCTAGGAAACTAAAACAACCCTTCAATGCTTGTGTGCTCAGGCTGTTTCACGGCGTTGATCAAGAAACTATATTATATGTTAACTCTTTTTTTCTGGCCAGATATCTAAGCAGGTCGGGTCGCAGTCTGGTTTCAGTCTGCGAGCGATTTACGCCTTGCTGTTGAGGGTGTGAGAAGGTTTGAGGGCCGGGTGAAGAAGCAACCTAACAGAATAGTTGCACGCGTTGGTATCTTTTGTTGAGGATGCCCTTTTGGGGGTGGTCAAAAGCAAAACACCTAATTAAATAGTATCGTCCTGTATTTGAGACAAACCGATAATGATCGAGGGATTGATGATTGATGTCAGCTTGCGAATGGTATGCCAGCCTGATGGAAAACACAGACGCTACGGCGTCCAGTAGGGTGCCCCTTTACATTTTTTTTTGGGGAGGGTTCCCCTGCTACAATAGACTACAGAACAAGTTGGTAGCCTTATTCTAACCTCTCTACTGGAGGACCTAGGATGTCACGGTGCATCTTGCAAGTTCTGTCGGAATGATGCGATGCCATGATGCCATGGCGAGTTTCCACTCATTTCCTCTATTGGTCTGGGTGAATTATGACGACCTCACACGACCTCACCCCAAATGGTGGTTTATGTGGGGAATATCCCTCCAACAACCTTATTTCAGGCTGGCGAAATATAATTTTTCACCTAGATTGGTTTCCTTGATTGGTCAGATGGTCTTCAGGCCACGATTTGCAGCCCGCTTGTTAGGCGAACCCAGGTTAAACGGCGGTGTCCCTTTGGTTGCAGTCTAAGCCATTCCAAAAACAATATCCCCGCAACAAAAATTGTCCCCCAGAAAGTCCGCCTCTGCTTAAAGGTTCTGAGTTTCATGGTTCAGGCCGTGGGTCAAAAGCCCGTATTTCCAGTGAACATCCCAATCCCCTCTAAAATAGGTTCCAACATGGGTGGTGCACCTACCCCAAAATGGTACCATTGGTTTTGACCCACAGCCATTTGCCCCAATTTGTTGCCGATGCCCAGGCTCTTCGAGATCGGCAAGACGGTTGCTGTGATGCTGTCCCTGGTATCCACGTTTTCGCCTCAGCGAGTGAATTGATTCCTGTCTCGACGACATGCACGACATTTGCTTTGGGCGTGGGACGTGCTTGCGGACGCACATTTTCCGATGGGAAGCCAAGCGAAACACAGGGCAGGCAATCCCAGCATTCAGGAGTCAGGGCGATCAATGCAACCAAATACCCTTTCACAAATCGAGGATCAGCCGCCAAAGAAGCACGCACTTGCGAAGACGCGAATTCCCAGATTCGGAAGCCACAAAAGATTTGGATCATGTGTCTAGACGCTTCATCCAACATCCAGCTGTACACCGTGAAGTAGGCGCGAGCCCAGGTCATTCCTGTACGCCAAGTTCGTGATGCCGGTCATCTTGGCGAGCGTATCAATTCCAGAAGCCTTGGCTCACATATCCAACCAAATGGACCCAAACCGACATTTTGGTGTTCGTTTAGCTCGAATGAAATCTGCTGACGCTTGCAGCTTACTCTTGGAATTTTGTTTCGCACCGACGCAACTGCAAGGAAATGAAGATGATCCTGCCGCATGCCTGCAATCATCGCCACGGCACAAGAATCAGTTGTGCGAGGATCATATGTTGTTTTTTGCATCGACTACCGTCAAGACTTAGTGTTTGGGGGCGGGGTCCGACATGGCCCCCCAGCGAAAACAAACAAGGAAAATTGAACTTTCCTTCTATTTTAACATCACGATGCCTTTCGAGTAAAATGGGTATGCATGATTCCCTTCTCACTGGTTGTTTGAAAGGAAAGCCGAATGACAACCACCCAGGAAGTCCCAAAATTTGAAGCAAAGCCTTTGGATCTGTAGTTTTCGCCTTTTTGGTCCACTTTTAGCAAGGCCCAAAAAGGTTGACTTGGGTTCTTTCAGGCAACTGGAAGCAGGTGGGAATCACCCCGGTTGATTTTGAAAACCCATTGGGATTCAGACCACCAGAGAACACCCCACACACCCCCACCCCACTAGGAAGGGTGCTACTTAGATCTGGTCGACGTGAATCATCTGGGTATTGGTCAAAACTAAACCACCAGGAATTGGACCGCAATATTTTGGATCGTCCTTGGTTGCGTCGACCAGGGCAAGCCATTTTGGGCACCCTGCCACCAATAAACATGGACCCTGACGCTTCAGGAGGTCCTGGTTTGGCCCGGTTTCCTTTCAAAACAAGGGGTCCCAAACGTCAGGTTCCACCTCTCAATTGGTGGGATGGTATATCTTCTGGGTGAATAACGACCTCACACGACCGAATTCACCCACCAAATGGTGGTGTATGTGGGGAATGGCCCCCCACCACCTTAAGCTTCAGGTTGGTGAAATATATTTTTTTCCACCCAGAAAAGGTGCGTTTCCTGGTGCATTCCCTTGAATGCCAGCCGATCAGTGGGCCTCCGGAAGCCCAGTTGGCCAACATTCACTCAGCCACTGCCAGGAGCCATTGGTGCCATGCGACCCAACATGCAAAGTGCCAGGCCACAGCCATGGGTAAAACCGGCTGCCCCCGCACGTCAATCGGCTCCATGGGTTGGTTCCACCTATCAATTGATGGGAGGGTTACGAAAATATTCTTTTTGCCAACCAACTGCCAGGAGCCACTGCCATGTTGAAATTCCCCCCTTTTTTTGGCCAACCCCTGCTGATTTTCTGTTTCTTGATCCCGATTTGTTTCTTTGTTGACCCCATTTAGCCTCCTGGTTTGGCCCAAATATTCTTACCCCAGGTTCCCATCAAATTGGGAGGCTCACACCCAACACCAAATTGAAGCCACAGCCCGGTCCTCCGCAAGGTGATTCCCCCAACCTAAATACCAACCAACGTTATGGCTTCATTTATGGTTTCCTTGCGTGGTGCGTTTTCCGGATCCCCCCCCCCCAGGCCCCCCAATCCCCCCGCTCCCCCCCCGAATCCCCCGGGCCCGATCCGGGCCAAGGTCCTTGAGCTGGTGCTTCTTCGTCTGCGCAGCCGCGCTGCTGCCTCTTTGGTGCAAATTTTGGCAAGGGATGTTCGGACTTTCACTTTTTGATCCAACAAAAAGTTAACAAAGTTAAAAACCATTAGAAGCTAAAAGTTAAACCACTACAGTTATGGATGTGGTTTTCCGAATTAAACCACGAAAAGTTGAAAACCAATGGGTTTGCCTTTAAATGTTTATGCCAACCAATGGGTTTCCGTATTATGCCACCAACAATTATTATTATGTTTTAAACCAAAAAACGACTTTTAACAGTTTTTCGCCACCGAGGCCCTTCGTGAAGGTCTCGGTGGAGCTGGCGGCGCTCATCGCCGGGGCCTCCCTGGCCAGCTTCCCCTACTCCAAGGCTCGGGGTCGGTCGAGGCGTGGGGGTTTTGGGAGATGAGATGGGGCTACATCTTGATCATGGTGTTTTGTTTTTGTACAAAAATAAACAAATAAACAGACACATAGATTAAATATGATGTTATATATATATATATATTGGGGGGGAGGGAGTAGATAAAGGGAGGATACGACGGTATAAGGGAATGTGTCAAAATGGGGTGCCAGGGCCCAACATGGCTTCGTTTTGATGTCCCTGCAAGCCTTCCGGAAAGGGGTACCTTTTTATTTTCCATTATTTTCCCATTTTTGCCCGTAGCTCATGCCTGGAAGTTATCAAAAGCTCAGCCTGCCAGCCTTTCGGAGAGAGGTGACATTAGTTTAGGATCCCTGCCTCATTGAAAACGGGTACCCGTAAACAAACGCTCCAATGTTACCATTGCTGGCCGTGGCTAGAGGGTTCCCAAAACAAACCTGGAGCCTGAATGAGACTGCCTGGAAGGGGGGCGCTTTAAAATCAAGGGGCGTACTTAAGATCACAGCCTCAAGTTCAGATCCAATCAAACATCTGACCGCCTCGCCCAAAAGGCGAAGTCTCCGCCTCGAGGCGACATGCCCAGACAGCATTTCCCCTCCAACATGATTCATTCTGGAGTTCCAATCTGGAAAACCTCAAGCATCTTTCTCAAAATGAGGGAGCCTTTTTTGTGCTTGCAAATTTGCGTTATACAAAACATATCCAAAAAAACACTCGACAGGAGCTGAATCTGAAGATCCGCTACATCCGGGACTTCTTCATCACCCTCTACTTTGTCTCCCTGGGCATGCAAATCCCTTTCCCCACCCAGCACGTGATCTTCTGTGCCTGCGTGGTCTCTGTGGTGGTGCTGCTGGTTCGCTGGCTCGGCATCTTTGGGCCCATTTACCTCATGGATGGACACGCACGCCCTGCAGTTCTGTCCACCGTGCCTCAGCTTCCCACGGCGTATCGGCGTGTCCATGTTGCTGCATTGGAATGGCTTCCGAGAGTAGATGTGTATATATATATATATACATATCCCCCCCGTATGGACCCTGGTTTGGTGTGTTTGACCCATATTTATAATATTATATATATACATGTGTACGTATATTCCATACATGAGGTCTGTTGAAAAAGGTCCGGCGTTTCTTTCCGGGCTCTCGCGAGGTTCACCTCTCGCAGATCAGCGAGTTTGCCCTGGTGATCGGTGCCATTGGCTACAACCAAGGCGAGGCAGAGCCGCGACATTTTGGGGCGACGAAAGGCGGTGGGCGATCTTTTTTCCCCTTCGAGAAATCTACTGGTTTCATCTGAGCTTCGGTTCATGTGAGGTTCATTCTGCTGGACATTCCCTTTGTTGCAGGTTAGGAGTTTAACTTTTTGATCCAACTAATAGGTTTTCCGTATTAAACCACTAAAAGGTAAGCTTTTAGCAGGGGAGCAGAAAGCAACCGTTTTTGGTGAGCTTGGTTGAGGGCAGGTGGAATAATGTTGACCCTGGATGAATAAACCCCTGTTTATGAATATGGGGGTGGGGGCCCCTCCAAAAGTGATGAATCCTCACTAAAACCAGGGACACCCCCATATTGATAAACCAGGGGTTTATTAATCGGGGGCACACATTATGTGATTTGACTGGTGTCGGTTTGGTTTTTAGTTACTTCTCAATGGAGTGGAGGACTTTGGACGGGTGCACCATTTTGGCACCAGGTTGTGATTGTGACTCAGATGTGCTTGATATAGTTGAGCCACCTTTTGCAAGTCGAGACAACCTTTTGACGCTGTCAGGACATGTTCCCAGAGAGACGCTGACGGTGCTTTCCTGGACCTTTGTGATCCTCGCCGTGCTCTCTTCCCCGATGATGGACCACGCTTCCTCAGTGCCGTGGAATTTTAATGTGAGCGAGTGATTCAATGAAGGCACTAAATTACAAACTATATTCCCGTGTGGGTTTGGACAGCTTGACGAATAAGAAAGCAAACAGTGGGTTCCGGTTTGTTTGGGGAGGACATTCGCGGACCAGTGTCTTCGCAAACACCAAGGGGTTCGCCCCTCGGGAAGCAAGGAACAGTGGGCTGGTGTGTGTGTGTGTGTGTGTGTGTGTGTGTGTGTGTGTGTGTGTGTGTGTGTGCGTGCGTGCGTGCGTGCGTGCGTGCGTGCGTGCGTGCGTGCGTGCGTGCGTGCGTGCGTGCGTGCGTGCGTGCGTGCGTGCGTGCGTGCGTGCGTGCGTGCGTGCGTGCGTGCGTGCGTGCGTGCGTGCGTGCGTGCGTGCGTGCGTGCGTGCGTGCGTGCGTGCGTGCGTGCGTGCGTGCGTGCGTGCGTGCGTGCGTGCGTGCGTGCGTGCGTGCGTGCGTGCGTGCGTGCGTGCGTGCGTGCGTGCGTGCGTGCGTGCGTGCGTGCGTGCGTGCGTGCGTGCGTGCGTGCGTGCGTGCGTGCGTGCGTGCGTGCGTGCGTGCGTGCGTGCGTGCGTGCGTGCGTGCGTGCGTGCGTGCGTGCGTGCGTGCGTGCGTGCGTGCGTGCGTGCGTGCGTGCGTGCGTGTGCGTGCTGCCAAGGAGCTGTCACCTTTCAACCAAGCATTTCTCGTATTTTGATCCCCTGCCAAGAGCACGGTTTTCAGAGGATAGCTATCTAGACAACTTGTTGCGGGTGATTTCAACATTGACTTCCATTTGCTTAAGTTTATATATATATATATATTATTTTCCGCTGTTGGTTTGAAAGGGAATCAACCACCACTGGACATATGTTGGTTCTTGCCAGCGGGCGACAACGCAAGTGGCAGTTGAGATTTGCCAGCTCAGAAAGACAGTGGCTCAAGGCCCACAGTCCACCGCACTCCGCCCCTGCGCATCACTCGCATCCCTCGCATCCCTCGCCATGGACAGCCTCACCTACTTCACCCCGGTGGAGTCGGGCATTGGGGGGCTGATGATCGGCCTGAGCGCCGGTATGGCCTATCTGGTGGATGGAAAGATCACCGGGATCAGCGGCATCATGGGGCCCTTCCTGCGGGGCGTCAGCAGCACGGCCGGTTTTGTTGAGCCCCAAAGGCGCCATGAGGACGCTTTTGGACATGTTGGGGCTTTTCCATGAATCTCTTTTCCATGCTTTTTGGACACTTTTGACAAATGTTGGGGCTTTTACATGAATCTCTTTTCCAGGTTAATCTTACCAAAAATATGTTCACCTGAGGCAAGTGCGAGCCCATGAGGGAGGGCCAGCTCTGGAAGCTCCTCTTCCTGCTGGGCCTGGTGTTGGGGGGGCTGATCGTGCTGACCTTCAACTGGGACTTCTCCTTCCCGGAGGCCCCGCGCCTGCACGTGGTGCGGTACTGCCTGGCCGGGGCGCTGGTTGGCTTTGGCACCCGCGTGGGCAAGGGCTGCACCTCGGGCCACGGCATCTGCGGCCTGCCGCGGCTGTCGCTGCGCAGCTGGATCGCGGTGCCGGTGTTCATGGCGGTCGCCGCCGGCACGGTGGCGCTGACGCGCCATGGGCTGAAGCTGGACGGCGCCGGCTACGAGCCCCGCGTGGCCCAGGTGAGCCACGTGCTCAAAACCGATTGGGGTAGATGAAGCTTAGTAAAGGACGATCCCAACCAAAATTTGCTGCGGATTTCCGCCTTAATTCCTGAAGCATGGTTTGGGTAGACCATTTGTGTACCGGGTTTTGATTGTGACACAGGTGCAGTGGCCGCCCCACTGGGAGTTCCCCGCGGCGTGCCTGGGAGCCTCGCTGTCGCTGCTGGGCCTGGTGCTGCTGCTGCCGGCCAAGCCCCGGAGCTACGTCTCCCCGCTGTGCTGCGGCCTGATCTTCGCCCTGGGCCTGGGGGCCTCTGGCATGACCTCCCAGCGCAAGGTGAGCCACGTGCTCAAAACCGATTCGGGTAGATGAAGGTTGGAGCAGGGACAATCCCAACCATAAATGGCTGCGGATATCCGGCTTCTTAGTTCTTGAAGCATGGTTCGGGGTAGACCAGTTCAATACTGTTTTCATTGTGACCCAGGTACCATTTTGGGGGGTTTTCGGTGAATTCACCACCCATGTTCGAATTCCTATTTTAGTGGTTGGATTGGGTCCCGTTCACCGAGGGGTAACCGGAATTTGGGATTTTGAAAAGCCCATGTTGCCAGGTGCTGAACTTCCTGGACTTCGCAGGCTACTGGGACCCCTCCCTGGCCTTTGTCATGGGCTGCGGGCTCTGCGTCAGCTTCCCCGCCTACTTCCTGGCCGAGCGCCGCACGGCGCCGCCGCTCTGCGGCGGCACCTTCGAGAAGCCGCCCAGGACCTGAGGTGTCCTTTGGTTAGTTTGTTAACAAATGGATGACACCGGTTTGGATGGGTTTCATTTCATTTACCAGCAAAGATGGATGTTTCATTTATTTCATTTGGTTGGTTTGTTTAAAAATGGATGGCACTGGTTTAGGTGGGGTTCATTTCATGTACCAGGGAACCCCATCTATTTGTCCAAAAGTTGGCACCTATGCCCAGGACGGGCAACTACTTGCCGCTCCTCTTGGGCTCCTCCTGCTTCGGCCTGGGCTGGGGCCTGGTGGGCCTCTGCCCGGGCCCGGCGCTGGCGGGCTTGTTGCCGTACCTGGTGAGCGGCATCGAAAACGGCTGGCAGCCGGACTTCGAGGTGAGCCGAGTGCTCAAAACCGATTCGGGTACTTGACTTGGATCTTTAGACTTTAGCTTTTTTCGTGAAATCAAGCTGGGTTTTCCACTAAACCCACAATCAGTGATTCATTTTTGCAGAGGGATCAACAGCAACAAAGGGTAGATGAAGGTTAAGGGACAATCCCAAGCACAAAGAGCTGCGGATCTCCGGCTTCTTAATTCTTGAAGCATGGTTTAGGGTAGAATGTGAGAAGAAAAAGAAGAAGAAGAAGAAGAAGAAAAACAACGGGTTTTGGGTGTGACGCAGGTGGTCCTCGCGGGCTTGATGATCTGCCTCACCTGGCTGGCAACCGACCGCGCGATCACGCTGCTCACACAGCCCGCGCAGCCCGCGCCAGGTGCCGCGCCGCCTGCGACTTGGGCTGTGAAAGTGGAGGCACCGCCGCAACCAGCGCCGGCGCCAGAGGCGTGAAGGAGTGAAGGAAGGGAAGCCTTGTGCACGCCCAGGTCCCAATTCTCATGGCAGAATTGGCCGGTAGAGTCATGAACTCTTTTGAGAAGAGCCATGAGCTCTGTTGAGATGCGTGGGTCGGGTGTTTCTCTTGGCCCAGTGCTAGGCCTCTGGCCACGTGCCAGTCAGGCACGGCCTGTTGCTCAGATCGGCGACTCCTGCCGCCGCGCAAGCAGTGCCGCTCGAGCTCGAGGCCGAACTCGTTTGGGTCTGTCGGTTTTTGTAGGGGACTCCCCCGCAAGATGTTGTCGCTTTCCCTTAAACTTCCATGTTTTTTGTTTTTTAACCTCTTGGTCTTAAAGATCTTAAAGGGAATCTATCACTACTAGACATATTTCCGTGGTTTTTCAGTGGGCAAACAACGCAAATGGCGGCAACAACGCAAACGGCAGCTTAAACACCAAAAGGGCGGTAGCCTCAAACAAAAACCGCAGACCCATTTCTGATGACGCGCGACCCCCGGGAAGCCAGCCAACCGCAGCTTCCGACTCGCTTGGACAGAGCTGTGGGCAGAAAAAAGGAGAAAAAAAGAAAACGCGCGGCATGTCCGGGTGTTTGAGAAAATGCCAAGAGAGGCGCTGACAGGCTGAGGGTCTCTAAAGTCGAAACTCGTGTAGCTGACTCTGTGGGGGGAGGGTTCGTCTTTACAGCCAAGCAACCAAAAAATGGGTGGCCGATCCTTTTTCCCCATGGAAAATCCACTGGTTTCATCTGAGCTTCGGTTCATGTGAGGTTCATTCTTCTTGACATTCCCTTTGTTGCATTTTGCTTGGATGTTAGGACTTTAACTTTTTGCCAACTAATGGGTTTTCCGTATTAAACCACTAAAAGTTAAACTTTTAGCAGGGGAGCATAAAGGTACCCGAGTTCCGCCCGAGGTGTACACAGCCCTGGCCCGAAAGGCCGCGACCTGAAGCCGGGAGCGCCGGCTTCTGCCACATCGTGGGGGCGCGACGGTGCGATTTGGAGCGGCAAAAGGGCGCTCTGCTTGCCTGGCGCCTGGCTGGCCACACCTTGGGGAAGACTGAGTTAGACCAAGATCTGGACATGTGGTTGGGGGGCGGCAGGAGGTTTGTTTTTAGCAAAATGACAAGTACTGACTCCCGCACGTGCCCTTTTGGAATTTCTGTTTCTTTCTTTCTTTCTTTTTTTTTTTGGGGGGGGGGGTCTGGAGAAATCCGTCCTAAGAACGCCAGAACCACAGCTTTCAGCCACATGGTGTTCAACATCGGTTGAAATCTTGATGGACGAAATCCGTAGCAAAAAAACACTTGGAAACCATGGTTGAAACCATTGATTGTTGGTTAGTATCTACAGGGGGGCTCATGCCTGGGTTTCTTAGGTGAGGATTTCGCAACCCTCCAGGTCCATTTGGGACCCTCGGCATGGCACGCACGAAGGACTCGGCCGGGTCAGTCCAAGGCTTTGGTTTTTGTGGGGTGAACGCATCGAAGGTCTACGCGGATGCCCCAAAAAAGAGGTGGATTTGCGTTTGCCCCGTGAACCCGCCCATCCACCAAAAACCAGAGCTACATGCGACTTGGAGCCTCCCAGAAACCGGAGGCTTTCGCAGGCTTTCGCAGGCCTTCCGTGCTTCAGGCGTGGATGAGGTGGAGCAATCCTTCTCAGTACCGGTGGGAAGGATTGGGCACCTCATTGGCAAGGCGCGCAATTCGACCAACTCAGGTTCTATCTCTGGGGGCATTGACACCAGCTCTTGGAGGGGGATGTCTTTAGCTTGGCTGCAAAACATACCCCGGGCCGGCTTGCGATCGGGCGGTCCCTGGTCTTGTTGTTTGAACGAGGCACTGGCATCGAGGGACAGCCTTTATGTGTTACTTGCTGGTGCTCAGTCGGGAATGTGGGAATGAACCCAGGGGTCCCCTAAGGAAACCACAAGGGATGGTTGATAAGGGTCATTCGCGGCAGCAAGACAAGGTTTCTTGGGTTTCCCTCCAACCCGGCCCATTTTGGGGGAAAAAGCGCCTCGGCTGTACACGCCGCGGGTGACTCGCATGTACAAGCTGTCTCGTTCCATTTTCCATTGTAAGGGGATTGGGATCACTTTGCTGGAGTCTTTGCCCGTTAGGAGAATCCACCGAGGTCTCTTTGCTGCACGTCGTATGTCTGAGATGCTTGCGCCTTACCGCTACGCGGGCTAAAACAAAGGTTTGGGCCCAATCACGGTCCCTTACTGTAGGGGTGTTCCTTCTTCCCCGTTTGCAATCACTTTGTTGCAACATGACCATTACTTATGATCTTCCAGGCTTCCAGCTACCAGCTGAGAAGTTCTGTCGGGTCGGAAAAGCCACAAGGGGCATGCGATTGAAAATAGCTCCAGGCCGGGCAAAACATCAAGACACTGGAGAAAGAGACTGGAGCTCGCCTGAAAGCATCTCGGTAAGGAACGGGACCGCTTGCAAAACGTTTTCGGGGATCCTGTTTGGGGCAGCATGACACCAACGGTTTACATTGGGCGCTTGGTGTTGACATCGCCTAGCCAGTTGAACTGACGCCAGCCACGGGACTCATTCAGAAGCACAAACAACGAGTTGGCGCCCATCATTGTCATGTTCCGCAAAGACTTGGGTGCTTGTTCGAAGCGTTCCATGATGCCGATCCCTTTAAGGAATGAGTTAATTAAGGGATGAGTGACACCTGGAATTCCATGCACGGCTCTAGTTGTCCTGTTGACTATAACTTATAGACGAATGGAACGTTAGCCTAGGGAATCCTTTGACGCGCAGTTTTTTGTTTGGTGCGTCCAACACACTCGCGGGGTTCAAAGAGTCCTTTCCATCCTCCCCTGCGACTTTGGATCCGATTGTCTTCGATTCGGCACTCTGTGCTATCGAAACTGACATCACACTACACCCATCCCCACACCCTCCATGTGGGCTGGTTGTTTTTAGGGGACACTCCAAAACCAATGAAAGGGTGCCCTCAAAACAAAGACAGCCCCATGTAGGTAGTTTACACCAACATTTGACCAGGTGCATACGGGTAATACACTAGCTGTGCATGGAGTCTGGGATCTTCTTGAAAGGGAATTTGTGACTTCGGGTTTCCCTTAGTGAATCAGGGGATGAGGCCCAAGGCATCTTCAGGATTCAAGCCTCTTGTTGGCTTCACGAGACAAGGGACGCCACTTTTTGAGGCTTCCCTTGTCACCTTAAATTGAACTTGGGGGGGGGCGAAATGGCTGCGGGTCCAAAATGGGTCCGCATATGTCAACCCTGGTAAATGGAAAGATGAACTAACATCTGCAGTCCCCTGGTTGCTTAATTTTGACCCACAGCCGAATCCGAAATCTGTATGACACCCCATTGCGAGGACTCCGCTGAAGTGCTCAGGTGCTCCCAGCCGAAGGCCAGGAGGAGCAGGAGCTCCTGGTGTCTGGCACGGTGAAGCAGGTGGAGCCCCTCGGCCTCTGGGTGGACCTTTGGTCGGCGCTGTCTCTGGGGGGCAAAGCCACGGCAACCTTTTGGTCCCCCAGCTAGGTGCCCTTTCTCACCGTTTCTTTTTTGGTTAGGAGGGTTCCCCTACTAAAATAGACTACAGAAACAAGCTGGTACCCTTATTCTAACTTCTCTACTGGAGGACCTAGGCAAGAAACCCCTTGGTTTAACCCTTCAAAAGAACAATTGGATCAGGGCCACCATAGTAGGGGCACTTTCCTGTAGCTCAAAGAAGGGCGTTCTTTGTTGTTTCGTTTCCGAAGAAACTGGGCACTACAAACAAAAGTACTTTGAGCCGGCCCCGGCAAGGATACAAGCAAATGGGCAGAATTTCCGAGGTTTTGGTCTGGGGCCCTGAAAGGATTCCGCATCGAGGGTATGGAGCCGGGGCTGCGTTTCTTGCGACAAGAGAAAATGGCGCGGATCCACACATGACATATGGACCTCTAAGACTTGTTCATTGTTGGTTGCCAATCATCCAAAAGAGGGTCCTACCGTAGATGGACAAATCCGGCACCAGTTGCCAGGAACACTGGGATAAAGCACCTACCAACTGGTGCGAAGTAGGTTTCGTTCACCCAGTATTTTTGGACACAGGAATCCACCCCCATTTTCAAGAACGCAGCTTGAGTGCAGCATCCGAAACATGGCTTGTCTTGTGAGCATCCCCTTAGCGCTTTGGGAAACAAATTTGGCTTGCCCCATGAAGCCTACACCAGCTCTAAACCTTTTCAGGAGACACCCAGTTGCCCCGTGTTTCTCTTCTTTTGTGGAGAAGCGACTCTCGGCTGAGGCTGGCGAAGCAGCAGCTCCGGAAGTACATCCCCCACCTGGAGCTGGATCCCACGGCCTCAGGCGCTCCGGGCGCTTTTTCCGCAGCAGCTGGGTGCAGCGGTAGGTATTGTGTTCTTACAGCTGGGGCCCCCCGCAGCTATGGCGCTTTTCTTACAATGAGCTGGCAAAGCGTTTGTCTAGGGCTACCTTCCCCATTCTTTCCAGGGATCCTTCTTTCCAGAAAACCTCCAGAAACCCAGAGAAAATTGCAGGTTTTCGAAAATAACGATGATTGAAAAGAATGGAAAATCACCCCCTGGAACAATTGCTGGTGTTGAGACTGCCTCTACACCTGATGGTACTAACTCGATAGGAACCTTCATGGATCTTCGGTTTATGGATTCTCAACTCGCAGAAACCGGATGCGTCGGTTGCCCAAAACGGTTGCCACTTTGGAAGCTTCTGGACCAGAGATGCCACGATCAAGCTGCCCAGCTGTCCCCACTCGTCAAAAACAAGACCAACTGTGCCCTGTGCTTCGTCGCTATCATTTCTTAGCAACCTGGACCCCTCGAAATCTGAGACGGGAACTTCCAGTCATGTCCTCAAACAGACACGACCGAGTCGAGTCTCTCGAATCGGAGAGTCCGTCGCTTTTCTCCTCGCGCTCCGGGGGCTTCCGATCTCTTCGCGGAGGCGTCCCCGAGCGCCGGAAGTTGGCGGCCGCGGACTCCGCCGCGGAGGAAGCGGAGCCGGGGGAGGACTTGAGCAAGAAGCGGGCCCGCGCAGCGGAGGCGAGCTCATTTAGCTGAACTGCTCTTGGGTTGGATCTTTAGACTTTAGCTTTTTGGTTGAAGTCAAGTTGGGCTTTCCACTAAACCCCCAAAAAGTTGTCAACTTTTTGCAGGGGGGTCAACAGTAACCAAGATTTGGATTGTTTGGGTATGGGTCAAATTAACCACCAGGAATTGGACCACAGGTTTTAGTCATTGTTTCCATGTACCAGGGTGCCATTTTGGGCTTACCCTATTATTGACCCACAGCCATTTAACCCGGACTTGGATTGCACGAGCTTGTTTGTTTTCTGGAGTTGGTACCCCTGGTTAGTTAGGATGGTTTTTAAAGGAGAAGCCAAAGGGAAACCACCATTGTGGCGAGCACCATTTTTCTGAAGTTCAAGAGGCCACAGGTTAGAGCAATGATGGCCACGACTGGGTCGTTCGAAGCCGATTCAGTCGTTATGCCGGAAGGTATCCCTTGTTGTGGTGTCCCACCGTGCGGACTACAGATTTTTTCACAGAGACACAGTGAGACACACAGCCACACACCCACCAACAGGCACAAGAGCAAGCACAGGTAGACGCACACATGCACAGGTAATGTTAACCCCGGATGAATGAACCCATGGTTGATTAATAGGGGGGTGTCCCCTTTTAGCGGGGATTCAGACCACGTTTGGAGGGAACACCCCCAAAAAAATGGGACGGGTTTATTAATCCTGGGTCAACATTAGTAGATGAAGGTTAGTAAGGGACCATCCCAGCCATAAATAGTTGCGGATATCCGCCTTTGTATTTCCTTACATGGTTCTGGGTGAATCATTTCTATACCGGGCTTTGATTGTGACTCACTTCTGGACACTCGCAGGTCTTGGAAGCTGCCGGGCGCGCCAAGGAAGAAGCCCCCCGGAGCCCGAGCAGAGGTGGGCCCGCAGAGGGCGCCTGGAATGTGACCCTCACAACCCAGACCTCCAGTAGTCCCCCGCCCGTTCTCCTTGTTCGGGTGCTTGGTGGCTCCATGCTCGTGTGCCATTTGTTGCCATTGTGGCTTTTTGGTGGTCAGACGTTCGCAAGCCTCAGAGGCATGTGGACAGAACATGTGGCTGTGGCTCAATGAAATGCACCCAAAAGGCACCTGCATAAATGGAACCAAAGGACAAAATCCGCGGTTTGCGCTACAGCCAGGGTTCCATCTGCCAGGGTTCCATTTTGGGCACCATTTTTCTCAGCCACAGCCATATGCAAACAAGATAAGCGCTTCCAGCTCGAGGGATGTGTCCGCAGGTGTCCAGGGTGTTTCCTTCCGAATGGCGAGATTTTTGGTTTTGCGGTGCCGTTCCGGTGTGCCCTTCGCAATGTGTGGATGGACGAAATCCTGCACCACCTAAGCATCCCTGGAATGATGATTCCCCTATCAAATACCAACAAACACTGGCTTCAACTATTCTTTGAAAGTGGCACGAAGGGGTGAATTTCGTGCATCCACACGCCAAATACCAGAAGTGCGGTCTCTGCAAGGGAAACCAAAGCTACGTCCCCCAGTAGTGCCCTTTTGCCCCTTTTTTGGGGGAGGGTTCCCCTACTAAGATAGACAGAAAAAAGTTGGTACCCTTATTCTAACGTCTCTACTGGAGTCACTGGAGGACCTAGAAAAGGTCGGCGAAGAGAAGCCAAGGTTCGGCGCCCAATGGGCGTCGCACAGCGGCGCACAGCGGCGCACAGCGGCGCCGGAAATTTCGGATCGATCGCCAGGTTCGGGACGCACGAGGATGAAGCGGCTGCGGGAGCGCAAGAGAGGCATCAGCTTGGACGCCGCCGGGCAGCAGATGGTTGCGTCAGGTGGGGTGTTTTTTGATTGCTTTTGAGTTGGTACCGTTTTGAGCTTTTTGAGCCAAGGCTTTTTTGACTGGGTAGCCTGTTCTTCCTGGTGTAAAGGAAACCCACAAACAAGACAACCAATAGCAGAGCATGGTTTTCCCCGGCTGATTCAACCATTGTGTCGATAGGCCCCGGATAGGCGACAAGGGGTGCTTTGGGGCAACTTTCACGTTCCGGAGGGTTCCGTGGCCTTGCGGGGCTGTTGGGGATACCGAGGCTTATTGAGTTGGTGCCCTGTGGTTGGTTTACAGGCCAAACTTGGGTGTTCAGTCGAGTTGCTCTCGTTTTGCCATTGGGGAGGCGTAGGGCTGGGTCCCATTGAAGTGACCTCCTCGAAACTAGCAGCGTGAAACCCAGGAGCGGGATTCCCAAAAGGTCCCGGCAATGATGGAGAGATAGGGAAGAGGTGGACAAAACCAGGAGCACTTGCTGGCCCACGCCACCTTGGAGCTCGAAATGTGTCAAAGCATGCTCCAAAGTGCTGTCTTGGACACGGGTTTCCGTTAAGAGGTTGGGATTCATTTGGGAATTTGAAGCCCCGGTTGTTGTGGGCGAGTGGGAAACCGCTCCTTTAAACCACCGACCTAAACCACCTTTTGCGAGGGAAGGGGGCAAATGGTCAAAATGACACGTCAAGTTTGGCTACAGTAATTCCCCCCCCTCTACAAAGAAAAGAAAGAAAACACACACACCTAGGACAAAGACAATGACCCAATGTACGCAACACGTTTTATCAAGTTGGGGCTGATTTCCCCTTGAACCCCCCATGTTTGGTGAGTCCGATCGTTGCCATCTCAGGAGTACCAAATCATGCTTCGAAAGCAGAAAGAGCTGGACGCAGCAGCAGCTCGCGTGCGTGCCCCAGGACTCATGCGGCGATTAGAGAAACGGACCGTGGCTTAAGGAACTTTAAAAGTGGGTACCAGCACCTTTCAAGGGTGGCTTTTCCATTATTGAGCCATTTTGGGTATGGAAAAGCCACCCTTGGAGGGTGCTGGTAATTCAAATAGTCCTTCCATTTGCTGAAACGACAATTTTGTTCTTTTCCCCTGTTGGTTTTTAAAGGGAAACGATTTTCACTACTGGACATATGTTTTTCCCATTTTTCCCAGGGGGCGAAAACGCAAATGGCAGTGAAGTGGCGGCGAAGGCCTCGGGGCTGTGCAGACCTTCGCGAAGTGACTGAAGTGACTGACAGCCCGCAGCGTGGTGGGTTTGCCCGCACTTTTTTCAGGGTACCCGTATTTTTGGGTGGGTGTCCTAAGGGAACCGTGGGAAATCCGCCAATTCTGAGGGCCCGCATGGGTTGGTCATGGGTTTCTGGATGAATTTCTTTCAGCAATCTCTGCAGGCTGAAGAGGCGGCGGAGGTGGCAAAAGCCTTCGCCAGAAAAGCCGCGCAGGCGCATCCCGAGAAAGTCTTAGGCATGAGGTTTTTGGGGGCAATGGGGGTCCTTTTTTGCGTGTATCCCTGATTTGGTAGGTTTAAAGGGAAACCAAAGGAACCATCATCTTTGGGGGTCCCCTAAAGAAAGGCGCAGCCTTTGAGCGACCATGGACAGCGGATGATTTTGGCATGAGTCTTCTGAGATTTCAGATGCCGACAGATCGACTCATGGCTGACGTGCAACCTTGAGGAGGCTCATAGAGATCAGATGTAGAATCTCCATCATTTGTTATTTGCAATGTCTGGTGCTTGAGCATCGTCTCAGCATGCATTTTCTGATGTTTTCTATCATTTGTACAGGTCTATGCCATGCCAACCAGTAGCAAGTTTTTGTCGCCGCGCTTCGCGGGCTTCGGGATCAAAAGGCCCCATTCGACTTTGTCGCATTTTGCTTGGATGTTAGGACTTTAACTTTTTGCCAGCTAATGGGTTTTCCATTAAACCACCAAAAGTGAAGCTTTTAGCAGGGGAACAGAAAGCAACCGAGTCATGTCAAACCTGCGCAGCACACCTGCAGCACACGTGGCCCAGAGTAGCAGCACGTGAGCCGTTTCTTCCGGGGCATTGCTTCATGCGCATTGCCTCATGGGTGTGCGTGGTTTATATACCCTAGCGACGGAGCAAGAGACTTTGTGGCGCAGGCTGAGGAGGGACGAGTGGCCTGTGCTGGTGGTGGATGGTGGCTCCTTCCTCCATGAGATGTGCAGGAACTTCTACTTCGGCTCCCGCCATGGAGGCGATCTTTGGCGCTTGCAAGACGCGCTGGAGGAGTTTTTGGTCCGACTGATGGACTGGGGCTGGGAACTGATCTTTGTATTTGATGGTCTTTCCCCAGAGTACAAAGAAGAGACCTCTCGCCAGAGGACCGAGGCCGACTATGTGCGGGAGGACAAGGATGCACGTGGTGTTGCGGAGTGGGACGATTCGTTGCCGCCAATCTTCAGCGGCCTTGTGTTGTCAGCCACCTTGCTGAGGCTGGGCGTGGCCGCTATACAAGCTGATGAGGATGCCGATGGAGCAGTGGTGGGAATCGCACGGAACCGGAATGGCATGGTTGTTTCGCGCGATTCGGATTTGATGCTCATGGACTCGCCTGGTTACATTGATATGCCACAGTTTTTTAATTACGGCATGCGGAGAGAGGAGCCGTGTTGTCGAAAGCTGGCGTTTCACCATGTTCACACTGCTCTCCTCCTTGTGAGTCATCAAGTTGTTCTCCATACAGGTACATCAGATGATATGCAAACTGCGGTGAAGTGACCCACAATTGACAAACAAAGATAGGGGAAATTTGATCCGCAAAACAATGCTACGCCTGATGAATACCCTAAACAAACGCGGCAGCTCGCATATATGCTAACGTTTGTTTATCGCATTTCAACTTGGCAGGATGGCCTTCTAGTGCTGGAGCCAGGCAAATTGTCAAACTTTCTGGGCATTAGTGCCGAAATGCCTCTCTTTGCCAGCCTTTGTGGCAACGATTTTGTGGATTACGAGAAAATGCGCCCCTGGCACAATCTTCTCAAAAGCGGTGCCAAGCCACACGACACCATCTACCCTTTGGTCGTGAGCTACATCCGGGACTGCCAGCAGAAAGGGCTGGATTTGCTCGAAGAAGCCAAGCGTGTGGTGCCTGAAGGCCTACATCCACATTTGGAATACAGCGTTCTTCTTTTCTACAATGGCACTTTCCATGAAAGTGAATCCACTCTCGTGGCCGCTGGGGTTCCATTATCAGGCCCCATGTTGGCGCAGTGGCGCGCTGGTGAGCTGGCGGGTGCTATGATGATGGCGGCCTCGCACGGCTTCTTCGCACTGCCAGCTCTCGTTGAGGAGATGCAGCAGACCTGTGCCTGGGTCCCCTCGCGACCGCTGCGGGCGGCGGCCGCGAAGCTGTTGCCAACACCAGTCACGGAGCGATTGCGGAAGAGCAACTCCACGAAGCTTCAGGCAAGCTCTTGAGAGGTTCAAAGATGGGTTTTGGTTCAGTTGTGTTCGCACTGTCCAATGTTGTGTTGTGGAAGGAGCATTGAAGAAAAAGAGGTTGTAAATGTTGATTGCAAAGGCGGTCGCTTGCGAACCGGTGGCTTGCATGCGAGGAAGTCGAGCTGCATGCTCCAGCCTTAACGCTCCCCTTCCGGGACTGGCCTTGGGGAGTGGTGAACACAACCTTGGAGCTGCGGAAAGCCTATTTTCGGGTGGCGGTGGATTGGGCTCAGTTGGAGGAGGACTGCCGAGATTTGCCGGACGAGTGCATGCTGCCAGTAGCATGTAGCTTGGCCCAGCTTAAGAATTTAAGCTCTTTTTTCTTTTGAGGTTGTTGAATTTCGGGATGTGTTTTGCAACCAACGCCATTGACGCGATGTCCCCCAGTGGGCGTCTCAGGTATGCGCTTCCTCACCTTGGTGAACGTTGAAGCTGAGGGCTCTAAGCTCGACATCCCGTGGCCGTATCTGGGAGCCTGGTTCTGGAGTTTGGCGCCTCGAGAAGAGAAGCAACAGCTGGTGGCAGAAGCAAAGATCAACTCGGTCAAGGTCTGTTGCCCTGCTGGTGCCAGCTTCATCAACACATATCTGGCATCTCTGTGGTCGGTGCACTTATTAAACAGCAGCCTGGGGAAGCCTTATGGAGCTTTTGACCCCCTGGCCTACGACGGCCCCTTCCTGCATGGCATCCTTTGGTGCCTCCATGGCAACTCATCTCGGGCTGAGGGCTACTTCAGCAAGGACGACAAGGATCGGACGGTCCTGCAGCTGCCGCTGGATTGCTTGTTTAGCCGTTTGCTGGCCATATTTCAAGGTGTAGAGCAGGAGGTGGGACAGGCATTCTCGGGGAAAGTGAGTGCGCGGAAGCTGAAGTTCACTATGCCGGAATGCAGGAAGAAGAAACCAGGGAAGACGAGCGCGAAGAAACCGACAAACGCCTTCGATGCACTCCGCTGACCTGCAGGAAAAGTCTCAGCTTCTCATTGGAAGAAAGTTGGCCGTTCCCAATATTTGGCCAGTTGAGGATGCAACCATTCTTGAATGGTCACGGCCATTTGGCTAGTTGCTGTGTCCAATCCCATTTTGCCCGTCGTGGCACCTTGCGGTCTCAAGACGTGAATACCACCTGGAATACAAATTCAATGATGCTTATTTTTCAGATGTGAACCATTGTTTGTGGCATCAACAGATGAACGTTCGGGTTTGCAGAGGCTGGCGATCAATGCAGCTGACTTGAACATCCAACTCTGATCATCTTGATTTTTAAGTATCTTCCAGAAGGAAACATAGGTGACCTTTTGAGGTTGGGTTGTTTTCTCAGATAGATGGCACTGGTCTAGATTGGTCTTATTTCATTTACCAGGGAAACCCATCTATTTTTCCACAAGGTGGCCTATGGATAGGAGAACCTTAGAGGCAATGGCGTCAGCTTGCCCGCTTGGATAGCAAGTGCATATCCAGAAAGTCACCAAAATGGAGAGCTGTCCCGTTTGTTCCCTTTAAAAGCACAAAACAAGGGGGCCTTCAAGAAAAGGCACATGGAACGAATGAAGATGTTGGCAGATGTTGAGCTTGGGCATGTCGATCGGGCTTCCGCACCTGACGTGCCGGTGTTGGATGTTTACTCCTTTTGCCCGGTCTGGTGAAAGTCGCTCGGATGGACAGAGGTTTGGGATGCACGTTTTGAACATCTGCAAATGACTTCTTTCTTTCTTTTTTTTTGGACCTCCCAGGAGGGGTACCGTGCAAAAAAAAAAAATGGGCGGGGTGGGGGGGGATTGGTTCCCTTCAAACGCCCAAAGAAAAGCCCCAGCGGGTGACAGGAAGAGCAACATCGTCACGCGGCGGCCTTAGGCGAGAGCCACTTTCTTCTTAAAACCGATTCGTGTGAGTGGAGTAAGAGAATCCCGGCCATGGTGCGGAAATCTTGCTTTTCCAATTCTTTACTTATAATCTGGGTGAATTCTAACGACCTCACACGACCTCACCCCAAATGGTGTTTTAGGTGGGGAATAGCCCCCCAACCACCTTATTTCAGGTTGGTAGTTGATTTTCAGCTTTCTGAGTGTCGGGATCGTTTGAGATCAGCACATTGGACTAGAAGTTGGCACCTGACCTGTTGTGCCACATCTTCCTGTTGGGCTTGCGACATTGGTAATTGTGTCAATCATCCTTGCGCTTCCTCGTTGCGACATGGGGAACCATTGTGTCTTGCCATCAGCGTGCGACTTCGCGACTTCTTGGGACTCGCGAGCTGCAGCTGTGCGTTTGAGAACTCAGTGGTAAAAAGAATCCGCTGTCCCATGGCAATGCTCGACGCATTGCTCTGCCGTTGGTTCCTTTCAGTTGGACAACTGGGTGTCTCCTTTGGGGAGCTCTTTTTTTTTTTTTTTTCTTTCGCGTGATGCCCGGCGAAGCTTGAAGCGAAAAGAGGCAGACATGTTTCATCTCGAGCGCCATTGGTTGCAACCGACGGATGGCCCCCAATCCTTGGAGAGGGTGTGTTGCGAGCCGGCTCAGGTGGATGAGTTTGACTGGGAAGAGGAGCGGGGCTTGGGTTGTTGCATTATGTTGGAATGATCAAATTGTGTGTTTGGTGCTTGTGACGGTCCTTGGACTTTCAAGATTTGCTTCCTGGTGTTGCGTTTGTTGATGTGCAACGCTTGGTGCTGAGGTGCATGATAGTTTATGTTTGGTGTGGCGAATATGTGGATAGTTGTCGCATTGTTGGAGGTGTGGCGTTGGATGTGTGAGATTGTGCATCTGTTTGTGTTTACTCTTTTTGGAGCAAACTGCGTACAGAGAGCGAGAGAGGGAGAGGGATATAGAGAGAGGGGATAGAGAGAGGGAGAAGGAGAGAGAAAGAGAGAGAGAGAGATAGAGAGAGATAGAGAGAGATAGAGAGAGATAGAGAGAGATAGAGAGAGATAGAGAGAGCCAAAGCGGGAACGAGAGGGAGAGAGAGGGAGAGCGAGAGAGAGCGAGAGAGAGCGAGAGCTAGAAGCAGAGCGAGAGAGACAGGGAGGGAGAAAGAGAGCAAGCTGGAGACAGAGAGACAGAGATATAGAGACATAGAGACATAGAGACATAGAGAAATAGAGACATAGAGATGGACAGGCGGAGAGGGGGCTCCAATAACATTGCGGAGTGGCTATGCGGTAGTTTCTTTGTGGCTATCATGCCACCTTTTCCAGGGCTCCTTAAAAGATACATTTTGCCATTTGAAACATGGTTGTTTCCACCAAAATAAAAATAACACTACCATTTCCAAGGCAATGTTCAGGTGTATAATGTGAGGATCCCTGTTTTCCCTTGGTTTCTTGCCGGGGCTGTCAGCTGTGGAGGAAGACAGGTCCAACCTTAGCGCATGGGCCCTGACGAGCTTTGGAGCGGGGCGCTTGTCCCGGGCTGAGCGAATTCGCGGTACACACGTGGGAGTGTCAATCGAGAGTTTCGGTGGACCTCTGATGAATCAACCCCCCACATTGCTCTTAACACGGTCCTCCTTTTTTGTGGGGATTCCTTTCTTCCAGGAGCTTCTTGACGAATACCCTGTTTGTCGATTTAAGTTCAGAGGTCAACATGTGTGAGGTTAAGCTTAGTTGGCGGTTTGGATTGGTGGTTACTATTCTGGGTTTTGGGGGGTTTTAAAAAAGCAAGAATCTACAACCCCCCTGGTTTTTCTCCACTCCCCGGTTGTTTTTGTTTCCACTCCCCGTTTTTCCCCCCCCCCTTCCCTCCCCCCGTTTTGATCTGCGAGGTCCCGAGTGGTCAGCACCCCCTTCGGACAGCTCCTGAGCTTCCAGCTGCTCTCCGGGGGAAGTCTGCAGGTGCCCGAGGCCGGGCGCCGGCCGCCCGGGGGGGGGGGGGGGGTGGGCTGACGCCTGGCGTCACGGGCTGGGGGGGTGGCTGTGGTGGTCAAAACCGTTTTGGGATATCCAATTTTGGGGGGGTTTACTTCCTATTTTAGTGGTTGAATTGCTCGCTGTGCCCTTGGAGCATTTTTTATTTTTCTTTGTTGGGCCATACTGCAAAGATGATATAGCTTTGATGATTGGTCCGAATTGAGACTTCGTGAGTTGATGCCGCATGACAACGTGTGCGTGAGTTTGTGTGTGTGTGTGTGTAGCAAGCCAACGGCCGGGCGGGGGCGGGAAGGGGGCGGGTGGGTTTGGTGGAGTGGGGCGGAGTAGGGGTAGGGCGGGAGTGGGTGAGTGAGTGAGTGAGCGAGTGAGCGAGTGAGTGAGTGACCTGTGGCCTAAATCATTGATCAATCAGACTGCGGATGCAAAGCTATGGAGCCACAAGGGCACATGGAGTGCATGCCCCAGGGCACGCAATCGCCCTGCAGGCTCAACAAAACTTGACTGGGATGGTCACCCAATTTGGGATGTTCACTGGGGGTACGATTTGGATTTTGACCCATGGCCATTTGGCAGTGGTGGTCAAAAATAGGCCCAAAACGGCTTGCCCTGGTAAATGGAAACATGGACGATTTAACCTGCGGTCCATGTCCCGGTGGTTTAATCTTGACCCATACCCATTTCTTCAAATTGCTGACCTTGGTCGTTTCTGGGGGTGATCAAGGTCCACGGGAGGGGCTTCTTTTTTTTCACGTTGATCGTGGTAGAGTCATGAGGCCAGTTGGGTTGCCTGAACATTGTTTGTACACCAGCCCTCTATTGCTGTATTTCAGCCATGCTTGCAATCAGCATCCTGTGTCAGCGGCTGTCAATCAGGTGGCTGCATGGTCACATGGACCAACCAAGTTCTACCCAAGAGTGTCTTGTGGACTTTGGCCCGTGGAAGGTACCGCTTGAGCCGCAGTTCTGCACTATGGTTCAGCCACCTGACAGAAGAAATACCCCCAAGCAAGGAAAACGTTCATATGAAGGCCCGACTTATTCTTTGATTATTCTCAACTCAAACTCTCCTGAAACTCAACAGCAACAAAAGGAACCCAACAAATCGAGTATTCTGCGCCTTTACATCGCCAGGGTTGGCTGTTTGAACCTGGAGTAAGCCGTGATTGTCTTTTGGTTGGGACCGAATCGATTCAGGAAATGGTCTGAGTGAATCCGAGTGAATCATCCAAGTCACCTGGGTCGAAAAAGAAACCCCGCTCCTTGTCGTCGTGTAAGGGCGCGTGTCGTAGCTTTCTTTGCAGGCCCGGAACACTGCAAACCGATGCGGAGGAAAAACAAAGATACCTGCAAAAGCATGTAAACGAAGATTGCGAAATCAGACATTTGCAGGGCCCAAACCAACACCCAAACCGATGCCCAACCGATACCCAACTCATGCTGGGTCCAACCAGCTGCCCTGGAGCTGCCAACATGTATTTGTGCACTATGTACTTTGCGCACTACGCTATAGCACACTTCTACTGAAAAGTGGCGACTTTCGAGCCGGAGCTGCCAAAGTGTTCTTCAGAAGCTACACTTGTACTGCAAAGTTGCGACTTTCCAGCTGGAGCTGCCAAAATGCACTTTGCGCTACACTTGTACTTGAAAGTTGCGACTTTCGAGCTGGAGCTGCCAGAGTGTATGCGGCACACTGCACTTGTACTGAAAAGTCGCGACTTTCAAGCAACAGCGCCAAAACAGCGCAAACCGAAGCAGAGGAAAAAAAGACCGACACTATCCGACACCATTGTATAAGGTAACAAGGGCTGTCCCCGGTTTTGCCCAGCTCACCTGGAAAATACAATCAGTTCCTTCGCTGAAGTCTGTCGCAGCCTGATTGTGAGGTCGCCACTCGGACCGAGGGTCACCAAATTGGTCTGAATAGACACACGTAGTGGACCATGTTCAGTGGGGAACCCACCAATAACAAGGGGAACAAGGAATAGTGATTGGGACCCGCACCCGGGTAAAATCCTAGAACGGGTTCTGGGAATCCATTTGCATCACGATGAACTCACAGAAATCGCGAGTGCGTCCACTGGCTGCTTTCTTGTGGAGTGGTCTTTATCAAGGTGATGGGTTATGCCGCGAATTGTGCCCATGTGAATCAGCTGCAAAGCGTTTACTTATGCAGGGCTCCTTAAAAGATACATTTTGCCCATTTGAAACATGGCATTTTCCACCAAAATCAGGGACACCACCATTTACAAGGCAATGTTCAGGTGTATTCCCTGTAAGGATCCCTGTTATGCTAAGTTTATGTTTCGGGGGACCGGGCTAAACTTGATCTGCATGTACACATACACATGCACATACACACAGACAGACACAGACACACAGACACATGCATACTGATTTCAGGGCGTGTTTCTTGTACTCGCCCCTTGCGGGTTGTTCAAAAGTGGGGACCCCTGTTTGAAACCACGGATGGGGAGTTGGCTTCCAAAAGGAAGGCTGAAGGACGCCATCTTCGTTCCGATCGTTCCGCGATTTCTCCGGTAAGGTTGGCTCCATACGAATCAACCCCAGTTCTTGGTAATTAGGCCCCATTCCCCTAATCTTAGTCCCCTATGAATAAAGAGACCGGGTGTTGGTGGGGATGTGATTTTAACATGAAACATGCTACGCAACACTGTGTTTTCCGGTGTTTTCTGGCAAACCAGGGCTGAGAACTGTTGATAAACAGGGGTTCCTGCACCACTTGGAAACCATAGGAAACCATTGTTTGTTGGTATTTGCGTTGGGGTAGGTGGTGCCTAAGAGGATTTCGCAACCATCCACAGTATGAACAAACAGTGCTCGGTTTCGTTCGGACGTCAACGCGCCGCAGGCTTCCGGCCTGCCGTGGCTCCTGGCGCTGGAAGGATTCTTGGGCACCAAGGCGCGCACGTCGCGCAGCGCGCGGCGCGCGACGCAACCGATGCGCGGCGCAGGGGCTTCGATCGTGTTGGTCTTTTTGCAGATAGCTGGAAGCTTTTGGGGGTTCTAAGTTCGAAGAGGGGACAGTGATTGGCGAGATTGTGCTAGGTAGGCGTGCAGTTTGGGGTGCTGGTGTAAGTGCTGATTGGGGTGCTGTTGAGGTGCTGATGGCAGTGCGGGCGAATAATTTCAAGATTGACGGTAGGGTGCCAGGGGGCATGCAGTTTGGGGTGCTGGCGCAGGTGCTGTTTTGGGGGGTGGCGGTGCGTGCGCATCTTTGACAGCCTGGTGTGTTGGGACTTGTTGCTTCACGCATCAAAGAAGACCAGCGAAGTTTGGGAGAGGCTTTGGTGCCCTGAACGACTCGTTGCTCGCCTGCCCAAAGCTGCTTTTTTTTCAGCTTTTGGGTTTGCCTGAGTGTTACCCATGTTGAGGTCAGAATTCCAGTTTCCAAGGGTCCATCAGCCCAACTCGGGTTGGGCTGAGCGGCTGACCTGCCAAGCCCAACCCGAGGTAGCAACATGGATGTCAACTCGCACCTGTCGCTCATGAGTTAAGCAGTGACCGTCCTTTCTTGCCACGCCGTTCTTTCAGAGCTTGAAACTATATATGCACCTGTGATGCATCATTAACAGAGAAATGACTCCAGCGGGCCCAGTTTGCGTGATTGTGGCCGCCTTCAAAAAGTCCCTGAAACGCAAATTGCTTCATCTCGATGCTGGCTAACACTAATCAGTCACCACTTGCAATCCATTTTTCTAGTTTCCACCTCAGTCGCAGGTACTTGATCTGAATGGTGCCTTGCAACCTTTTTCCCTGGAGCCTTCATGTTGAGGTTATGTGTCAAGTTACCAATAAATATTGGTCTGGGGTAATGAAGATTCAAAGATGATTGACCTTCAAGGTAGTCTTCCGCTTGATATCCAGGAAAAAAGGAGTAGCCCCCCCCCCCCACCCCCGACTCGCTCACAGCAAACAGGGTTCCATTGTATGATCACCCCAAGGTGGACTTCTCAGGATGTGTTTTGGGTGAGTCCTTTTTGTTTGGCTGAAACACTGAATCCAACCACAAAGATACAGGTATTACGAGTTTCCTCTCGTTTTTGAAGGAGCCGTTTTTCCAACCCCGTTTCAGGGGTTCGGATTCCTATTTTGAGACAAGCCCGAACCGTGCACCTTCGCGCCCAGGGTTTTTCGGAAACGAGGCAAAGGAAAACCCACCGTCGATGCCGACATGTAGGTCAAGGCTCCCGAGCCGTGGGAGGAGACCGGCGGCACCTCGCCGAGAGAGGTTTGCGTTTTTTTTTGTTTGGGTTGGAACGGGTTCAGCCAACCGGTTTCTGTAAGCCCCACGTTAGATGGGCGAAACAATCACCAGTCCATGTCCAAAGTTTTTGGAGACGGCTGCAGTTTTTGGAGACGCCACTTTGGCACATTGCAACTGAAAGGGAAATCCCTGCCCCCTGAAATAGGATTTGTCCATCGACCTAACCTTTGGGTGTCCCGTAACAATCATGAAAGTGGACAGCTCCCCTGGCTCAGAGAATCTTCCAGTGTCTTCCAACTCCTCTGCGCTTCCAGTGTTGAGAGGTATTCATTGTTGACTGGGGCTAGTCCTGCAATTGTCTTTTTTGGGCCTGACGTTTTGATGTGAATGGATGACCAAAGCAAACCATCCAAGTGAGACACGGTTCTGAGTATTTATCCTGGAGATTGACCATGAATCACGTTGACTTGCCAGGCTGCGATGATTTTCTAGTTCACAGGATGTCGCTGGCTGAACAGTTGATCCGGTTTCGTGGTTTAGTAGTTTTGTTTGTTGCTGGTTTGCAACTGGTCGCTTGGCCGTTTCTTTCACCAGCTCATTGTCGTGTTGTACATAGAGGTCCTCGAAAAAGAACCTGGTCGGCGTGTTGCCCATAGCTTTTGCTTCACTTCAGCTTCTCTTGGTTCAGAGTCCAGCCACTCCAGCCATTGCTCCATGACTTTGTCGCGCAAGAGCGCGCAGAATGGCGGACGGCTCGAAAGCTAGCCTTAACTCCCACGGCCCCTTCTCTTGTAACACGACATCAAACTTTGATCAATCCGGAGGACATGCTAAGAGGAACCCCAAAAACCCAAGCAATCCCTTCCAAGTGGAAACACCCCTGATTGTACGGTCCAGATAAAAATACAAGCTTGATGTTTCTCTTCATGAGTGTGCTGTATTGTAGATGGGCATGCCAGTTTCATGCTTTCTTCAAACCCAACAGGTCGGACCCGCTTTCGAAAAAGAGTTGCGCCCGTCGGACGCTTTCGAAAGCCAATGCAAGACGCCATATAGCGTAAAGAGGGGCCGATTCCGCACCTCCGAAATGTGAAGGGCTGGGACTCGGACTGGCAATGTACACGTTCTGGATGCCCGTCTCAGGAAAGCCTCCACTTGGGGCGACGTGGGTGGTTTCAGAGGCACTTGGGGCGACGCTCGGCGCTTGCCAAGGGCCAAGGGTGAATTGCCTTAGCAACCCACAAAAAGCCAACTTGTTGTTTGTTTTGTTTTTTTCCTTTGAGGGTCTACCTGGGGGTTGTCAGCGACCCTGGTGCCGCCAGTTATTTTACCGCCTGGTAAAGGTGTTGCCAAATGGGTTCTAGTCCCCACATCACCCATTTCTAGAGGAGTTTCCTTTTTGGAAGTCAACCAAAATCCAAAAAGCGGCCAGCATTTGTAGACCCCGTTTTGTTTGGGAATTTCTAGGGGCTGATTCCTCATTCTTTTCAACCATCGTTCTTTCCAAAAACCGGATCCGGTTTCCCTCGGTTTCCGGAGTTGTTTTTTGGGGTGAAGGATCCCTGGGTTTAAAATGGACATGGAACTCCCCCCCCCCAAATCAAATTCCCGCTCTCAGGCTCTCCTTCCGCCGGATGCGGTGAATTCTTCGGCAGGTCCAGCCGCAGGGCCGGCGCCTGGTGTTTCGCCTGGTCACCGCGGCGGAGCTCTTCCCCCGCCCGGAGGCCCGAAACTCCGCGCCCAGCTGAGCCGAGGGGTTGCATGCGGAACCCGCAGCTGAGGTGGACGCCCAAAAAGTCGGCAAACCCACAAGTGGTCTGAATCCCCACTCAACCCAGCACCCCCTAGTAACAGATAGGGGTTGATCAAACATGGGGTCAACACTCCTACTGGAAGGTGGCTGTGGGAAGCCTGGAAGATGAATTTGTTCTTGCCCTCTCAGGGGCCATGGCAACGTGGGAGGATCCGCGGTGGGTGTCCCCTTTTACTGCGATAGTCACCCGCGGTTTTTTTGGCATGTCCTCGCAGGTCGTGCGTCTATTCTCAGGCAGATTGATAAGTATGCATGTTTCTAGGTTTGTGGGACATCCCGGTAACTAACTCAGGCCAGCCGAAGCACAGATCGACATGCGCTGTTTTGGACCAAGTCAGCGCACATGGCAGTGAGCGGGTGTGCTTATCATGTGCCAGCGCACGTGCAGCTCTGACGTGATGCGAGTGAGCGGGTGTGCTTGTCATGTGCCAGCGTGCGTGCAGCTCTGACATTGATGCGCGTGAGAGGGTGTGCTTGTCATGTGCTAAGGTGCCTGCAGCTCTGACGTCATGCCTGTGGGTGTGCTTATCATGCGCTAGCGTGAGTGTAGCTCTGACGTGGTGCGCGCGAGAGTGTGCGCTTGTCACGTGCCAGCGCGCGTGCAGCTCTGACGTGCTTCGCGTGAGCGGGTGTGCTTCTCATGTGCCAGCGTGCGTGCAGCTCTGACGTGATGCACGTGAGCGGGTGTGCTTCCCAGGCAGCTCTGACGTGACGCGCGTGAGCGGGTGTGCTTCTCATTGTCATGTGCCAGCGTGCGTGCTTTGAACCATTCTGAACTTCCATTGCTTAGACAACCTGCAGCCTGCCTTTGGTTTCCCTTCAGCTGCCTTCGGTTGTGAGTCCTACTTAGATGGTCTGGGACTTAGCTAAATGGTTACTAACACTAGTCACAGGGGACTTACAACCTTTGTAAGTGGGTTGCAACCAGGGTTACTAGTCCTTTAGCTAACTCCCAGACCATCCAAGCATGGCGACCTTAGGCTTCGTGGAAGCTTCGCGGCTGTCGAGCTGGCCCCGGGTGGAGAGCCTCTTGGCGAGGAGAAAGCGGAAAGGGGAAAGAGATCTCAGGTCTAGAAACCCATTTATGGCGGTCCAGTTGATGGCCTGATACGTGTCCTTTCTGGTGGGTTTGGTCGACGAGTCCTGGTTTACCTGGTGGTTCAATCATCAGGGCCAATTGCTTACGAGAAAAGGACACCTGCGCGACTGCGGACAAAAGGCGAATGGCAGCCCCAAGGCTTCAGCAGGCTGATTTGTCATGACGACCCGACGCTTCTTGAACTCTGTCATGATTTGGGTAATTATGGGTCAAGTTTTAGTCCTTGGTTCCATTTGCCAGGGTTCTATTTTGGGTACCCATTTTTGACCCCCATAGCCATTTGAGGCTGGTGTGACACTGTTTGGATGTCACTTATGACACAGGTTGCTCAATCCCCTTCAAAGCCACGGCCAACAGCCAGTCCCCATGTATTTCCCATTTAAGGTACCATGTAACTTGTCTGGGGGTGCATGCCTTTCTCACGGGTGACCGGGATGTTGCAAAGCACGACATCATGATCCTCACCAAATCACACTCACACCTCATGTTTTGTGCAGTCGCAAAATACGTACCCTCAGCTCAACGATACGTGAAGATCCAGGAATCAACGGCTGATTTGCACGAGCCACGTCGCTGACATGCCACGAGTGCGAGTCGTCTTTCAAGGCCCCGTTTACCTGGTGGAGCTTTGTACAACACCTGCGACAGCCTGGGCCTTGGGTCAAGCATGTACGTGTGGGCATGAAAAGAAGGTAAGCCAAAGAAAAGACATTGGGAGCAACAAGGGGGTTGATCAAAAGGTTTTTGCCATGGGATGACCATTGGGAAAAGCCACTCAAAAAGATGCTACTTCCCACTGGGACAAGTTACCCAAAGCTGGGGGCCGAAAGGGAGTATTGATCAAGCCCCATATGGCAGTGGGTCAAAACCAGTGGGATCCCATTTTGGGGTAGGTGAATTCACCACCCATTTTAGAACCGATTTTAGTGGTTGGATTGAATCGGATGTTCACCGAAAAATAACCGGGCTTTTGACCCATGGCCATATGTTGGGGAGCCGCAAGTCAGGTCGGTTGGCCCCGCAATTGCGCCCTCCTGGGGGGCCTTAGGGGCCTTGAAACCCATCTGTCACGTGTCGCGAGCCAGTTCTGCAACATTCGATGGCTCTTGACGTCTTCACGTCTTCGTGGCCATCTGGAATTGACTAGTTGGCGTTATTTCGAGGCTTAGAGACCCCAGATCAGAAGATGGTTTCCACGCCCAAACCACTCTGCAAGGAAGAAACAGCTCCGTGCCAAGAGGACATCGGGTTTATATCATTTTGCGACGTGGCTGGAGAACGTTTCAATGCCCCATGTGACCCATGTGGCCTTAGTAGCGGTTTGAGGATGGAACCCATCTTCGACCCATGGACATGGTCATGAGATAGGCCCCGAAGGGTCTTGTGGCATTGTCCTCGAGCATTGCAAACTAAGTCTGTAGTGCGGGTGACTATACACAAACGTGTCTAGTTTTGCGGGGCTCCTTAAAAAGATACATTTTGCCCATTGGAAACATGGCTTGTTCCACCAAAATAAAGGGAAACTACCATGTCCAAGGCAATGTTCAGGTGTATTCCCTGTAAGGATCCCTGTCTTGTATGCGATACACTTCACAGGCCCAGTCGCATGCCCTATTGCCCTGCCTGGCCGAACTGGGCCGAAATCGTTGTTTGTGCCCGCCCACTTCCTGATCAGATTGGTCTTGGCGCCCAGCGGTGCGGTTTCTTCGGCTTGCAGGTTTTTGGAGGGGGAGTTGAGGATAGCTTCGTGGTGTCATTATGTTACTGTTTCTTTTTCTTTTGCGGGGTGGGGGCCCGGGGGGGGGGGGGGAGACATCTAGGGCCGTCACATGCTTTTGGATCCTAGGTGGGTCACATCATGCCCTATCGCCACGACTTCCGGAAGTCAGACAAGAGCTACGCCGCCTGCTCGCACATGAAATGCTCGGAAGTTGCCGATGGAAGCCTCTCGTTTCAGCCCGTCTGGTGAAGTCTTCTAGGTCATGGCAACCACACATCACAGAATGCGTTCTCAGTGCATCTTCCTCAACCAGCGTCCGGCTTGGCCTTCTGGGATGCTCGCCTCAGAACTTATGGGGCAGGTTTGCAGGGTCGATCCGATCTCTACAGGGCCCCTTTTGCCCGAAAGTCACCGGAGGTAGGGGACATGAAGATATCTCTGGCTTCCAGAGATAGCCCTCACGAACTCCGAAGAATGGGATCTTCATGTCGTGCGGTACAAGATGACCAGGGCCATCAGCATAGCGTGTCAACTTTCGGCAACTTTCTGTTGTGGTGGGTTCTTTCAAGAGGAGACCCACTTTTCAGCTTCCCTCTAACCTGAACCTTGAGGGTTTGGCAACGTGACGGGTTCCTTCGGGTGAGACAAAGCTACCTGAGGTCAAAGGTGACTGGCTGCTGCTGGAGGGAAGTCGACCTGGGCTTCAGGCTTCCGGGCAGGGCTCTAGGCTCAAGACATGGCTTCAGTCAAGGAAAATGGGGGAAGACATGGGGAAAGTAGGACTTCGGCGCTCCCAGCCCCAGTTCGGAGACAGCAAGAGCATGGGTCCATTTCAGCGTCCCTCTTTCACGCTTCTCGGGTCATAATAAGCCCGAGAATCCAATGAGCCACATTTCTCACAGGTTTGCCGGGCGCATGAAGTCAGCCCATAGATTTCGTTCAACCACCGGGTGGGTCTGGTGACTAGTGCCACCCTGGGTGTTTAAAGGAAAATCGAGCGTGGACGCTGACCTAAATATCGAAATGGGTCTTTTTTTGAGGGTCCCCCTTGTTTGGTGAAAAGGAAAGCCACCATGTTGGGGGCCGTCGAAAAAGATGAGATCATGTTGAAGAAACTCTGAAGCGCAGCTGGCCAATGCCCTTTGCAATGCTTGCTTCGCTTGGGCAATATCAACATGGCGCTTGGGTTTCCTGCGAGGTTTGGAAGCTTTCGCGCATGCATTGCGTTGTCCGGGTGTGGAAAGTTGGGCGTCCCAGTACTTCGTGCGGGGGGAAGGGTCGGACCGTCGACCCGTGAGTTGTACATTGATGTTTCTGGTGGAAGAAGAAACACATGTACGAGTCTGTGCCCTAGAGAAAAATGTGCGAATCTCATGGCAGGATGTGGGGATCGTGCGCAAGGTCTTGCACGGTGCCAAAGGCGGGGACCTCGCACAGCGCATTGGCCCGTCTTTCGAGTTGGTACCCTCTTCGAGGGAAAACGAAAAGGGAAGCAACCATCTTGGGTGTTGCCCTTTGATAGACAACCCACACAATTCCCTTTGGGGCTGTTTTGAAGGGTGATTTTTGGGGGCTTGGAGAGAAGAACATCAAGCCCTCAAAGACACCGAGCCATGCCCAAAGCTTCCAGCCTTAGGTGAACAGGCAGCCGCGATTGCCGCCAAGAAGGACCCCACCAATCTGGAGGGAGCCGGCCTCGGCTCGTTTTGGGCCTCGGTTTTGGACAAGATGTTGATCCCCTACTTTCATAGACTACAGAAAAAGGGCAGCCTTATTCTTCCTTTGTACTAGAGGACCTAGGTGTGCATCTCCCGATTTTCGGGGAGATGGTGTGGCTTCTGGCATGGGAACATCAAAACTCGGCGGGCTCCCTTTGGTTTCCCGCACACAGAAACCTCCTCTGCTCAAAGAACCTTCTCCGCATCGTCTGCATGGCGAAGCCTTTGGTTGTCCACCCATCCTTTTAGTTATTTTGAGGACACACGTTTGGAGGGGATGGCTTTGGGGAGGGGGCTCGCCTTGAATATCATGGCCTAGCATCTTCCCCCAGTTCGAACCAAGCTGAGGCGGCCAAGTGAACCCATACGTGGAGGTTCCGAATTCTGCTAGGTGGTTATCGCATGTGTCGCAAGGCTTCCATCCCAGCTGGTGCGAAGTAGATTTTGTCCAACAGTAGCGATCCCTATTCCCACAATGATTCTGGATCAAGAGGTGTTCGTCGAGGTCTTAGTCGGGACAGACACATATTACAATTACCAGTAGAGCCGGCGAAGCCGGTGGGCGGAAGTTTCAATAATATAAAAGCTATAGTTCTCTTTCTCTTTCTTTTCTTGACTCTTTTTCTCCGTCATTCTTCCTTTCTTCCTTTCTTTCCTTTCTTTCCTTCCTTCCTCCCTTCTTTCCTTCGTTCTATCTGTCTTTTCTTTCTTTCTTTCGTTTGCTTGTCTATCTATCTTTCTCTACCTATCTATACCTAGCTACCTATCTATCTATCTCTCGTGTTATCTATCTATCTGCTTATCTATCTATCTACCTATCTCTCTATCTCTCTATCTATCTATCTATCTATATAATATCTATCTATCTATCTATCTATCTATCTATCTATCTATCTATCTATCTATCTATCTATCTATCTATCTATCTATCTATCTATCTATCTATCTATCTATCTATCTATCTATCTATCTATCTATCTATCTATCTATCTATCTATCTAACTATCTATCTATATCTATCTACCTATCTCTCTATCTCTCTATCTATCCATCTCTCTATATCCCTCTATCTCTGTCTCTCTCTTTCTCTATCTGTCTGTCTATCTATCTCTCTATCTCTCTTTCTTTCTATCTTTCTATCTCTCTATCTCTCTTTCTTTCTATCTATCTACCTCTCTTTTTGTTTCTCTATATATTTATGTATCTCTTTCTATCTATCTGTCTATCTATTCATCTATCTCTCCATCTATCTCCCGCGTATCTATCTATATATCTATCTATCTATCTATCTATCTATCTATCTATCTATCTATCTATCTATCTATCTATCTCTCTCTCTCTCTCTCTATCTATCTATCTATCTATCTATCTATCTATCTATCTATCTATCTATCTATCTATCTATCTATCTATCTATCTATCTATCTATCTATCTATCTATCTATCTCTATATCTCGCCATGTATCCCTCTGTCTACCTATCTATCTATCTCTCTCTCTATCTGTTTATCTCTCTATCTGTCTATCTCTCTATCTATCTATCTCTCTCTATCTGTTTATCAATCTATCTCTTTATTTATCTATCTATCTATCTATCTATCTATGTATCTATCTATTTATCTATCTATCTATCTATATATATATATATATATCTCATTATCTCACGTATCTCTCTATCTCTCTATCTATCTATCTATATTTCTACTTATATCTATAGATCTACTTATCTATCCATCTCTCTATCTACCTCTCTATCTCATTCTCTCTACCTATCTGTCTATCTATCCATCTACCTCTCTATCTATTTGTCTATCTATCTATCTATCTATCTATCTATCTATTTATTTCTCTATCTATCTACCTATCTATGTATCTCTCTCTATCTCTGTTTCTATATATTTATCTATCTCTCTATCTATCTATCTCTTTATCTATCTATCTATCTGTCTGTCTATCTATTTATCTGTCTGTTTATTGTTTATCTATCTATGTATTTATCTCTCTATCTATCTGTCTATCTGTTTATTTATCTATCTATCTATCTATCTATCTATGTCTTTTTCTTTCTATTTATATATCTCTCTGTCTCTCTTTCTCTCTCTATCTCTCTCTCTCTCTATCTATGTATCTCTCTCTCGCTCTATCTATCTATCTATCTCTCTATCTCTTTATCTCTCTTTCTCTGTCTATTTATCTATCTATCTTGCTCTCTCTCTCTCTCTCTATCGATCTATCTACCTATCTATCTATCTCTTTCTTTCTCTATCTCGCTCTGTCTACTACTTTCGGACTTAAAAGTTGCGATTTTCGAGCCGGCTGCGAAAGTGGACTTCACGTACTACTTTCGTACTTAAAAGTTGCGATTTTCAAGCCCCAGCTGCGAAAGTGTACTACTTTCGTACTTAAAAGTTGCGATTTTCGAGCCCAAAGTGGATTTCGCGTACTACTTTCGCACTTAAAATTTGCGATTTTCAAGCCCGGCTGCGAAAGTGGACTTCGCGCACGACTTTCGTACTTAAAAGTTGCGATTTTCAAGCCCCAGCTGCGAAAGTGGACTTCGCGTACTACTTTCGCACTTAAAAGTTGCGATTTTCGAGCCCCGGCTGCGAAAGTGCTGCGCCTGCCACAAAATCTGTACTTGACCTTGCGAAAGTGATGCGCCTGCCACGAATTTTGCACTTGACCTTGCGAAAGTGCTGCACCTGCCACGAATTCTGCACTTGACCTTGCGAAAGTGATGCGCCTGCCAGGAATTGTGCACTTGACCTTGCGAAAGTGCTGCACCTGCCACGAAATATGTACATGACCTTGTGAAAGTGCTGCGCCTGCCACGAGATCTGTGCTTGACCTTGCGAAAGTGCTGCGCCTGCCACGAAATATTTACTTGACCTTGCGAAAGTGCTGCACCTGCCACGAAATATGCACTTGACCTTGCGAAAGTGCGCGCCTGCCACGATCTGCACCTGAGCTTTCGAAAGTGTTGCGCCTGCCACGCAATTCAAACCTTGAGAAAAGTTGACCTTGCGAAAGTGCTGCGCCTGCCACGAAGTCTGCACCCGACCTCACCAAAATGCTGCGCCTGCCACGCAATTCAATCCTTGCGAAACCTCTGCGTTGCCGTGCCAATGGTCCCGGCGCCGCCCCCGTCCTGTGACCGTCCCGAGACCGTCCCGAGACCGTCCCGCACCCGTCATCCATCAGACGCCGCGACTGAGGTAGCTTTCAGCCAGCTCCACACCACCAAGCCCGCACAGGTTTGCTCCTTTTCGCAAATTCTATTCCCCAGCCACACACACACGTATGTTTTCTCTCGCGCGCCTTTCATTCTTTCTTCTTCCTTCCCTGCACCATCTAGCTTTCAATTAGTTTCCGTAACTCGGAAGTTTCCTTCTAAACTTCCTTTGATTACACCCTCCAAGGGTGGCTTTTCCATACCCAAAATTTGGCAAGAGAGGTACAAAATGGCAACCAGAAGCCAGGGTGGAAAAACACCTAGGCTGAGGTTCCCTACCCGAGTTTTGTCGGGTGGCAAATTCTGTTCTATATGGGTGCGGTTGAAAATTAAAGAGCTAGGGCAAACCGCAGGTCTTACGTCGTCTTCCACTTGCCAGGGTTCCATTTTGGACACCTATGTTTGACAACCACATGTAAAAAAATGGATAGAATTTGGTATATGTTCTTTTTACTTTGTATGTCCCTATTTTTGGATACATGGATAATATGTTGGTCCGCCGTGGAATCGTTTTTCCACTTCGCTCCCTTCGCACCTCGCGCCCAGGCGCGCCGTTGCGGCTGGCGCAGCGCTGCGGCGCGGCAGAGAAGACCCGCCGCGAGCAGCAGCGCCTTTGACCCGAAGGGTCAGGTTGTTGGCTCCACAGGGGGCCCCTTTTTCCCGAAAGTCACCGGAGGTAGGGGACATGAACTAGGTTCCCCCAGCTAGGCCCTTTCTCACCCGTTTCTTCTTTGGGGGAGGGTTCCCCCACTAAAATATACTACAGAAAACAGGGTACCCTTATTCGAACTTCTCTACTGGAGGTGTTAACTTGCGCGAGGTCCCGGGGAATAGTTTGCAGAAGCGTTCCAAGGGTTTCAGAAAAAATAGCGCACACCACCACTCTTCCAGTGCCTCAAGCAGCTCAGATTACGTGTTTGCAACCAAAAAACACAGAGGTGTTCAACCGGTAACCCCACAAGCCAAGACCGCTTGGACCATGCCACAGCATGCCGTTTCAATGCTATCCGGGCCAATCAAGCCTTGTGCCAGCAAAACACACGCCAAACAAGGACTCCAAATCTCTGTCAAAACATGCGGACATACCTTAGCAAGCTTGTCTCGGGAAGCGCTGCTCCCATTTGCTCCGAGCAGTGTTCCGGAATAGGGTAATGCAAGTGACTACATCACGATGGCGCAGCCCTTTTCCTTGGGGAGTTGCAGATTTCTGAGGATAATGCTCGCTTGTAAGTTCGCCTTCAGGTTTCCAAAAATATGGATGAGTTTGGAATGTGCCCCAATTTTAGGCTTGCTTTTCTCCACGTCTTAGCCTGAGCTTGGAGATGTTCCAAGCTCTCCAAACTTAAGCTCGCTTTCTCCTAACTCAGCCTGAGTTTCGAGATTTGCCGAACTTAGTCTTGTCTATATTGACCAAACAAAACCCTTGTTTGACCCGTTCAATTCCATCGAAAAGCGGATAGTCGCCACCAATACATTTGCGAAACGCGTCTTCGCACGCAAAGCCAGGCGAGTTTGCAAAGCCTGAGCGTGAAGATTATCCAAGCTCAAGCCGACTTTGGAGAAAACAGCCCTGCCTGAGTTTGGAGAATCATCTCAAGCTCGGGCCGAGTTTGGAGAAACGAACTGAGTTTGGAGAATCTCCAAACGCAGGCCCCAGTTTGCAGAAAATGGGCCTGAGTTTGAAGAAGACTTGTCAGTCCTGGTTAATCCAAACTCTTTGTACGAAGCCAAGAAGCTCTCCGAGTTGGAAAATGGAGGAACAGGGCCCGAGGTTGGAGAACTTCTGAACTGAACCTGAGTTTGCAGAAAACAAGCCTGACTTTGAAGAATCCGCAAACTCAGCCCGAGTTTTGAAAAAACAGGCCCGAGTTCGGGGCTAAGTTTGGAGAATCTCCAAACTCACCCCGATTTTGGAGAAAACGGGCCCGAGTTCGGAGAATCTCCAAACTCACCCCGAGTTTGGAGAAAACGGGCCCGAGTTCGGAGAATCTCCAAACTCAGAGTTTGGACTCAGAGTTTGGAGAAAACGGGCCTAAGTTTGGAGAATCTCCAAACTCACCCCGAGTTTGGCGAAAACGGGCCCGAGTTTAGAGAATCTCCAAACTCACCCCGAGTTTGGAGGAAAATGGGCCCGAGTTCGGAGAATCTCCAAACTCAGGCCCGTTTTCTCCAAACTCATTTTGTGAAACACGCGAAGAAGCGTTCGGCAAGTGTTTTGGTGGAGAAAATAAGCGTTCGGATGGAGATTTTCAGGCAAAATAAGCGCTCTGCAGGAGAAAAACACATTGAAATTTGGAGTTTGGAGAATCTCCAAACTCAGCCTGAGGTTGGAGAAAACGGGCCCGAGTTTGGAGAATCTCCAAACTCAGGCCCGTTTTCTCCAAACTCGGGCCCAAGCTTGGAGAATCTCAGAATCTCCAAGCGCACCCGAGTTTGGAGGAAATGGGCCGGCGTTTGGAGCATCTCCAAACTGAATTTGGAGAATCTCCGAACTGAGTTTGGAGAATCTCCGAACTGAGTTTGGAGAATCTCCGAACGCAGGCCTAAGTTTGGAGAAAATCTGTCCGAGATTGGGGAATTTCCAAACTCATCCCGAGTTTGGAGAAAACGGGCCTGAGTTTGGAGAATCTCCAAACTCGAGCCCTTTTTCTCCAAACTCGGGCCCGAGTTTGCCAAAATTCGATACTCAGTTCGAGTGGAGAATCTCCAACCTCAGGTCCGTTTTCTCCAACCTCGGGCGGTGCTTGAAAATTCTCTAAGCTCGGGCCTGAGTTTGGAGAAAACATGCCTGGCTTTCGAGATTCTCGAAACTCGGGCCTGAGTTTTTGGAGAACACATGCCTCAGTTTAGAGAATCTGCAGTCATCCACGGTTTGAAAACGGGCTGAGTTAGAGAAAAAAAGGCTGAATTTGGAGAAAAGGAGCCTGACTTTAAAGAGTGAGCGCAGGCCCCAATGGGCCTGAGTTGGGGGAAAACGGGCCTGGGTTTGGCAACTCGGACCCGAATTTGGAAATCTTCAAACTCGAGCCTCAGTTTCTCCAAACTCAGGTTGAGTTGGGAGAAATTGGCTAGAGGCTAGAGTTTGGAGATTACGAGCCTGAGTTTGGAGTATCTCCAAACTGCCCTCACTGAGTTTGGAGACAACGGGCCATAGTTCGGAGATTCTCCAATCGCAACAGCCCGAGTTTGGAGAAACGGTCGAAGTTTGAGATTGGTTGGAACTTAGCGGACTCAGTTCGAAGAAAAAAAGACCCGAGGAGTCGTGAGTCTTGACATGTTTGCTGCTGCCTCCTGTCACCCATCTCGGTGATGAGATCGGAGACTGGGACTGTTAGCACCAAAAGCGGCACACTCATGCCACCCCTATTCTCAGAACTCTTCCAATTTACGGGGTCTCAACAAATGAACCGAGTTTCTTCATATGGCGCTACGGGTGCGCAGAAACTGACGTTAGCCCAACTTTGTTCAATTTCAACCCTGGGTTTGGAAAGTCGAGCTCGGTTCCCGACCTTGTTGCAAGGCCTTGTCACAGCAAGAAGCGTTCCTGGCTTCCAACAACGGTTGTGAGCACAGGTTGCAGAAACGAAACGTGTTTGATCAAACTGGGGCATGAACACGACAGCTCACTTGGGTGCTGCTATTGCCCCAAGTGAGCCGCCGTTTTCATGCCCCAGTTTGATCGAGAGCGCTTCGTTGCTGCAACCTGCACTCACAGCCGTTTTGGGAAGCGTGGAACGCTTCTTGCTGTGGATTGCAAAAAAGGCCTGAGCTCGTGCAAGTTAACAACTGGAGGACCTAGTATAAGTTTGTTTTTCGTTTTTGTCCCCAGTTTTATTCATATATATATATACATAGACCTATAAGGGGTTTTTGTTGGGGGGGAGTTAGACATAAAGTGTGAAACTGGCGTGTTTACCCGCTCATATGACGTATGTTTGTTCGGGTCCCGAAAATCCATCGATTTGCTGTTTCCAGATGGAACATGAGGTTGAAGGCTGAGACCCGAACCGGAGACAAATCCACATATTGGGTTCGGTTCGGGGTCAAAGCATTTTGACCTCCCAAAATGGTGGTGGTGTTCCGGTTTTGCTGTTGAAGCCAGGTACCAATAGAAACGCAGACGCATATGATGTTGATTCCCGGTATCCCTTTAACGTAAGTCATTCAGCAAGCTGTAGAGTCAACCCTCAGAATCTTTGTATTTTTGTATCTTTCAGAGGTCCCTCCTCCAAAAGTGGCAATGGACACCGCTTTATAAGGGAAATCGAGCGACCCCTGTCTTTGAATCTCCTTGGGGAATTTCCCTAATGGAATCCACCAGCAAATGTTTGACCCTATGACGGAATGGGTGCTTGGCTTAGCAGCTTTCTGGAAGGGGTCCCCGTGGCTCATGGCGAAGCAGTGATGGGAAATAACATCACGATCACACAAACATGTTGGTTTTTGAGGTCGATCTATATGTTCCTGCTACGCGGTTGGTGAAGAGTTACCCAGATGGTTTCGGTTGTCCGGTCGCTTTTTTGGACCCAAGCAATGTGGCAGGCTGACCAAAAATACAATCTCTACCCACGCATTGAGCATAAGGGGTATCACAAATCTACGTTCTTGGCATCTTTCGAACCGCATAAAATGCATCTTTGATTCGGGGTTTACCCGGGTAAGTGCCTGATCTCGATGCATGTCAGAACCTTGGAGTGGGCTGGGTTCATTGGAGTGGATGCAAGCCCTTCCCCCCCTTCCCCCCCTTCCCCCTCCCCACCCAAAAAAACAAGAAGCAACAAAGCAGAAAGTGCCAAAACCCCCGTGATGGATGGCCTTCTCTGTGGTTTCCGTTAGTAGCCGAGTTCTACCTGCCAGCTTTGGATTTTTTTCAGAGTCTTGCGCCCCGTGGCAACACTCGGCGTCTTGTTGGATGCGTTCGAAAGGCAACCAACAGGACACCGACCAAAAGAAGACGCCTACTTTGACTACACTTCACGTTTAGCTGCACAAGGCTTGCGTCACTTAACAAACTTCGCATGAAAAAAAACCCGCAGCTCTACCCTCCCTCCAACTAGCATGGCAAGTGAGTCTTCCAGGTACCCCCCACATGTGCCATGTTAGTTGGAGGAAGGGTACACCTTTTTCGGGCCAAGGATTGCCACGCTGGAGCGTGCCGTGCTGCCCTTGCGGCCCTGACGCAAAAGTCCTGTGAGCCACAATCAAAACCGATTCGGGTAGATGAAGGTTAGTAAGGGGCAGCAGCCAGAAATAGAGTCGGCCGCCTTCTTTATTCTTCACATGGTTCTGGGATTACGACCATTTTAATACCGGGTTTTGAGCAAGTGACTGAAGTGGGATGCCCAGGTCCTAAGAAACATGGGCCACAAATGTGTCCCAAGGAACCAGGCCAACCTCTGGGATCTCACTTGCTTTTTCCCTCTTAAGATGAGACGTTGCATGGCAAGCGTTCAGTCAGTGTGGGCTGCGGGGGCAATGGCGCGCTATTTAGGAACCTGCTCATCTTGAACAACTCTTGTTTGACGAACATCAGTTTAGGAGCCACATATGTGTCACCCTTTTATGGGGCTCTCGCGAAGAAACCGAAGAGTGAAAGTCCTTTGTCCAAGCAAACGAGGGCCTTTCGCTGCGTCTTCGACTCTTTCCTGCCAGCTCACATTTTTGTCTTTGGGTTTCGTTTTCCGAGGTTTCATGGATGTTGGTGCTCTCCCCAGAAGTTTGCGGAAGGAATCTATCTCGCTCTAACCGTCCAAAAAGGGTGCAGCTAGCGGTGACAGTAGTGTAGTTTGGGCTGTTTGTGCATTTCACTCTGTGCCAAAAGCCATACCCAACTTGTAGACTAGATGGGATTGAGGGCAATATGTGTTGGACGCACAGCAAGACATCAACAGGCTGATAGCTCCTGTCGGTTTGCACAAGTTCCTCCCAGTTGCCCAGCGGTGGCTCTTTTTTTTCTCCTTGTTTTGGGGAAGGCTTCCCTTTAGAGTCATACCAACCCCAAAAAAAAGGATGCCCGTTTTTTTCCCCTGGAAATCCACTGGTTGCATCGTCCTTGGTTCCTGTTCAAGGAAACGGACTCGGGAAGCCTCGGGGGCCCGAGCGCCGAATCGAGGTTGGCCGCACGGCTGCCCAGCGGCGCTGCGGCTTTGGGCGTGGGCGCGTCTTTGGACGGCGCTCCGATTCCGACTCGAAGTTCCGAAGTCGGGGGTGGGTCTACTGCGGATGGTTGCGAAATCCTCTTGGAAACGATGGGAAACCATTGTATGTTGGTATTTACAGGGGAATCGAATCAGACACCAGGGTTTCTTAGGTGGGTGTGGCTCAAAATTAAACAGGACGGGGGTTGCGCAGATTTTGGTTCCATTGTGGTACCGGTTTTTTGAGCCACAGCCAGGTGGGGCAGGATTAGGTGCCCCAGCAATTGGTGCCCGGGCTCTCACCCGTTTTTCGTTTTTGGGAGGAAGCCCCCTACCTAACGTAGACTACCGAAAAGGAGCTGGCACCAACTTATTTCTAGCGTCTCTACTGGAGGACCTAGTCTGCTGTGGATGGGGCCCCGAAATCCAGTTCGCAGCAGCTAAGCCAGCCTGATGCCGACATTGGTTTCCCATGGTTTCAAAGTGGTGCAGGATTTCGTCCACAGTATGAGGGAAAACCAGGTATCGGGGACACGTGCTTGTGCTGGGCCCCGGATAGAAAACTCTTGGGCTTCGTCAGGGAAAGAAGGAAGAACCACCCAAAATGGGGGTGTCCTCCCTGTGAAACAAGCCATGTCCAGGCCTCTCTCGTCCTGTTTTCGCAATGTCCTTAACGTGGCTCTGTGTGCCCTGCTGTTGGTGAGATGTGCGTTGAAAGGTGGCAGCCCAAGAAGGGTCGCCTTTGTGGTCTACCCTCGGTACATGCTAAAACAGTGGTGTTGAATGAAGTGGTTGGTTTCATGCGAGTTTCTTGTAAATATGGATCGCGGAAGGATTTGCAAGTGTTGACATGCAGCCACAAGCAGTTTCCATTTCTTCAAGTCTTCCCCCTATATGAGCTGCGAGGTGCATTTTGAACACGAAGGCGTCTTCAAACGCCCTACCGGTAAGCCGACTGGCAAGACGTTCAGCAAATTTGGCGGGGGGTCAAAGTGTTTGACCTTTAGCAAACTGATGATATTTTCCCGAGTCCAGCAACAACTTGGATTTGAGCGTTTGCCAACCGAGGCCCGGTTTTCGCCTCCCTTGTTTTGAATATCTGGGGGCCCTGCAGGTACATTCCTGCGGTTCTTCGTGCGCTTGCCTGGCCAGCCAGACCAGGATCGAGGGGCAGAGCTCGTTTGAGCCACAATCAAAACTGATTCGGGTAGATGAGCTAGGTCCCCCAGGATCGTGCCCTTTTACCGTTTCTTTTTTGGGGAGGGTTCCCCTACTAAAATAGACAGAAAAAAAGGGTACCCTTAGTCTAACCTCTCTACTAGAGGACCTAGTGAGGTTAGTGAGGGACCATCCCAGCCAGAAATGGGTGTGGATATCCGCCTTGGCTTCCTTTTCCGGTGGAGTTTTCTCTGGTTGTTTTTTTCCGTCCGGAGGTCTTTGGGGCCCTTGGGCAAGTGCCCTCCGCTTGGCACCGTGTAGCGACCCAAAAGGCGGAGCGTGTAGCTGGGAAGGGAGCCGCGCTGGGAGCTGGGGGGTCCAAATTCGCTTTTTTGAAGGGGGAGCTATGCATGGTTGTTACATCTTTGCTTTTAGTGGTTGAAATCCAAATCCACTTAACTGCTAAATTTGATTGTTTACTCCCCTTCCAACGTCAACCAAGTATGGAGCCACCAGGAGATCTGCAAGGAGCTAATGTTTCCCGCGATCAACCCCCCAAGTTGATAAGCGGCCGATTCCCTGGCCGCGGCATGTCAAGTAATCACCCCCGGGAGTAAACATGGAACCTGAACTGCAAGGCCGCCTGGA
>CAUJNA010000185.1:0-72500 GCA_963377175.1 Effrenium voratum | reverse complement strand
TCCTTTCCCAGGCCTTTCACTACTCTTGTTGGAAAGTGTCATGTCCTTTGCACGTCTTTCTTCCATCTGAAGGCACTGCCTTGCACAGTGCGTTTGTTGTATATATGTACATATATATATATGACACACACATATATATATATATTATAAATACAAACGTGCGCACAATACACAAGCACGCACACAGAATCAGAATGCGGAAGGCACAAAAAGTTGTTTGAGGCGAGTCGTCATCAGACCAGTTCTTGCTGGCCATGGCAAAGAGAGGCGCGGGATTCGAGCGAGCCAATTGAGCCCCAGTTGCGTGAAATAGCCAGAAGTTCAGAAGCTTTTCTGGGTCAACGGGTAAGCCATACAAGATCCTCAAAAGACATGAGTGACCCCAGACTTCTATTTACATAAGTCCTTTATATAATGGACAAAAGGGGAGAGTTATCTCTGGACTTCCATCAACGACGCAAAGGTTTTGGCTGAAGGTTACGTTTCTAGGGCTCCATGATATCAGCGCCCGATTTTCTTTTGAGCTCAATCAATGACCCTGCTACAACCACAATTTGGGGGAATTTAGGGGTGTCTTTTTGTAGGGGACCCCCCAAAATGGTGGGTTTCCTCTTGGTTTTACAGTCAAAACCACCAAAACAAAAGGGAGTACTCTCAGCAAAAAACATCCATTTTGCCTCATCCACATCCTTCTACGCTCTAGGACTGCACGTCCCAGCTTCATCTGTAGTTTTGGCCAGGCGACAAAGCACTGGCGAGAACTGCACGCGCTGATGCGGCTGCCTGTGCTGCGCAAGCGGCCGAAGCGCCCGAAGTGCCGACGTGAGACAAAAGGTTTCGGCGTCGCGCTGAGGGTATTCAGAAAGTCTACTTTCGAAGCTTTGCTTCTTCCAGGTTGAGGGCACCACGTTTCGGGTGGGTTTGGGTTGCCCATTTTGGCATGGGTCCAACTTTTCCGGCAGGAATTGGACCGCAGGTTTTAGTCCATGTTTCCATCCGGAGCAAGCCAGTTTGGGGTTACCCGGTTTTTGACCACGACACCCAAGTTAAAAGGACGTGGGCCCTTTTTGTAAGGCCGGCGAGGCGCGTGTGCACATGAGACAAAGTAGGGGCACCCCATGGGTGGTGTCCTTTCGGCAACCCCACAATGGGACCCTCGACAACAGATCCCAATCAACATGACGGCTGGAAGCCCAGACGTTGTACACAAACGCATATACGGCAGCAAATCAGACGTATGCCAGCACTTTGCAAGGTCTTTCCTGGAAATATTGGATGAAACATGGAAGTGACATAGACGTGGTAGACGTTTGCTAGGAATGCTTGAGACACAAGCTAGATGCATAAGATGTTGAGCCTTGTGTTCACTTGTTGCACGACTGGGCCTATGCCAGCTTTCTATTTGAAGAAGTGCTTTGTGCATGACTCAAACGCATGCTGGATATGTGCTAGTATGTTAGACACATGGCATACATAACCTGGAGATGCAGTAGATTTGTGCCAGCCGATTTTCGCGATTCTCAGACACACTCGCACATGCCGTAAACTCACTAGAAGGTGAGTGTCCAAACCAATGAAGCGCTGTTGCTGTAAGAGGTGTGAGACATGTTTTATTGCTAATCAGTATGTAGATCATGAATTGTGAGACAGCAAGTGTCAAAAGGAATGGGCTGGATGTATAAGCAGCAAACGGTGTGTGTGTGTGTGGGTGTGGGTGTGGGTGTGGGTGTGGGTGTGTGTATATAAAAATATATGTGTGTGTGTGTGTGCGTTTGTGTGTGTGTGTGTGCGTGTGCCTCTGTGTGCGTGCGTGCGTGCGTGCGGCGTGCCGGGCGTGCGTGCGTTCGGGCGAGAGGCCGGGCGGGCGGGCGGGCGGGCAGGCGTGCGTGCGTGCGTGCGTGGGTGGGTGGGTGGGTGGGTGGGTGGGTGTATGTGTGTGTGTGTGCGCGTGTGCGGGTGCGTGTGTGCGTGTGTTTTGTTTTGCAATTGATTGTTTGGTTTGCGTTTGCGAATGACACGTATGACTCCTGATGATCCAGGTCAACTTGAAGTCATTGGTAGTCGCGCTAAATTGATCTATACGATGATTCACACAAATGAGGCAACGTCTCCAACAGCGATAGGATATGATTGTATGATGATTAGTTGCCAGGTTGTATTTGTATGGATGTGTTGAATGCTGATGTCATATTTAACATGTATTTGGCTGCAGCGTCTTGGAGGTCGTTTGCCTGTAGTTTAACCTGCAATTGATAAGCGTGCCATCCATCCACATGAGACATGATTGATCTGATCGACATGTTTCTCAATCACCCAGTCAGCCGAGGTTGCCGTTCTTGGTGCTTTTCGTTCACAGTGGCATGTGCAGAGTGGTTGGCCCAAAGGTTCTTTTTATCGGCCTGGGAACTGTGTTGTCATGCGCAGGCCAGGCCATCAAAGCGTAGCTCGATCCATATGTGAAAGAATAGTGATGCGAGACCAGTTCTTTTGATCTACCAAATTGTGGTCGAGATACTCCAGGCCCGGCTGTGTCTCCCCCGGACTGACCGCTGTTGCCAGTACCCGGAGCAATGCTTAGCGGCTGGGCTCTGTCCTGAACAGCAGTTGCCACCCTTGTTTTCGCTGCACCTGTCAACATGTAGAAGCATCAAGGCTCCTTGCATTCAATGAGATCTGGCCGGGATCTATGGTCTATCCTCTATGGTCTATCCCGCACACAATTCTTAGGTGGGTTATGGCATGCTGGAGCAATGGGTGCTTCAGATGCACAGCTAGCTGTAGGTGGAGTTGCGGCATGCTGGAGTGGTGGGTGCTTCACATGCCCTAAGTTTGTGACGCAGATGTGTCGCCTGTGACCCTCCCGGCTTGACGCTTTCCGCGGACTTGGCGGCACTGCGTCCCCGAAGCAGAAGATTGCGCACATGTCATGTTTGACGACTTGCGGTCATTTGGCAAAACTCCAACACCCGATTAACCCTGAGCTGTAATTGGGTTCCCAATTCAAGATGCAGCTTTGTGTGAACAGTCGTACTAGTTTGCTGAACTTGTGCTTGCCAGATTCCGGATGCAGGGCAGTGCAGTTATTTTGAGCCAACCGGCCATTGTTCTTCAGTGCGCTCGGAAGCAGAAAGCCCGGGACACTGGCTCCATCATGAATCAGAATGGGGGGCTACCAAGAGCTCTCCAACAAAGCAGCTAGAACTGTCATGTTGTCTTTGTTTTTGTGCAAACTAGCGACCGGCCATTTCCATCCGTACATTAGCTTGCCGCTTCAAGGTCTGGGCTGGCCTGCTCACATCCCATTCCCCCTGACTCCTGTCTTCTGGCTATTTCTTGCTCTCAAAAAGGTGAACAAACAGAACACTGCACTCCTACAGGCAACCGAGTAGGTGCAAGTTATTATGCTTTTCTTCGTAAGCCAAGCAAGATCCTGATGCAGTGCTGGAGCCTGAGCCACCTTGCCTGCCTGCTTGCTGTCCGACTTGGGGATGTCTCCGTGTCCAAGCTTGAAACTGTTTGGTACCAGGTGTCTTAATCATTTCAGTGGGTTTCTGTTACCTTTCGAGCCAGTCACAAGTCAGCGACGTGAGAGTGAGCCGTTCCATCGTTTGCGAGGCGGCCACAGCACGCGTCAGAAGAGTTGAATGTGCTGCTAAGACTGCGCTCCCACTTTTCATAATTGAACTGTTAGATTTTGTCACTGGCAAGAGTAGTGCTGTGAGCCCCTGCTGACACTGTTGATTCATCACGCTGCCAGTTGAAGCACCCTCATAATGGCAATGCTAGGGTTAGATGGAGCCAAGGCAACGAGCTCGCAGTTGCAGATAAGCATGTGCTGCTTCAGTCAAGCGACCACCTGCCCATGTCAAGCATCAGTGCTCAAATTGCATGAAGTCCGCGAGGTCAAGCTCGTCGGCACAAGCCAGCTCTGGATGCGGCGCGAGCTCGCTCCTCGCTCGCGATGTGAGCGCCAGGGCTAGGCCGAGTGTAAAACTGGGCTCGCGGTCCCCATTCGGTCTTTCCATGGCACGCAACCCGAGCCCAAAGAATCTCTACCGCTTGTAGTGCTGCTTTCGGCTGAGTTAAGCCGGGCCTTTGGCAATTTGGAGTCTCAGGGTACATTTTATGCGGAGCCCGGGATATTTTGACACGTACATCGGCAATGAGCGTAGGTGTGCAATCTGCTTGCGTGCGGCGGAGCCACGTATGAGGGAAGGCAGATTCTTGTCCATTTGCATTGTGCTGGAGTTGTGCTTTTTCCGCCAACTAGGCAAACACGCGCCTTAGCCAAGCATGTGGCGCATTAGTGTTGGAGCGGGCATTCGCACCACGAGCTTACGTGTTCAATAGATTGATTGCGTGGCACACTGCGAAGTGATGCTGTTTGTGCCCGACACTGCCAGAATTTGACCAAACAAGCATCCCTGCCCGCTATTGCCGAACGCCGTGAAGCTTTTCCTGGGATTCGGCCATGAAGCTTGCTGCGTCCTTGCCTTACAGTATAGGCTCCTTTGTCCAACCAAAGTTGTAAAGACTGTCCCAAAGCCAGGGCGTGCTGCAGTGTCGAATGTGCTGCTGAAACTGCGCTCCCACTTTTCATGATTGAACTGTTAGATTTGTTTATGGCAATAGGTCAATGAACCCCGGCTGGCACCCTCTCAATGGCAATGCCAGGTTGACTGTTCCGGGGCCAAGAGAGTGCAACTTGTTGGTGGTTCGATCGCAGACAGTCAAGAACGCTTTAGGATGTTCCCGCTTGATTCGCGCTTGCAACCTGTTTCAAATGAAGCGTGCCTTGGAATCAGGCTGGCACACGTTAGCTCCATTTATGGTGCCGGCAAACTTGTGCTAGCAAGTTTGGCAGCGAAACCGCTTTGCTTGAAATCTGCCCTTGTCCAGCGGCGTTTCACGTCCTGTGGCAACACGAATATGGTTCGTGGGAGACAAACCGCATTTGCAGTCTTTGACTACTGAATATGCAGCATCATTGCTGTGGCAACCATAGTGCTGTGAGCCTGCTGTGAGCCCCTGCTGACACTGTTGATTCATCACGCAGCCAATTGAAGCACCCTTACAATGGCAACGCAAAGTTTAGAGTTCTGGAGCCAAGGCAACGAAACTTGTTTGTGCCAGCGCAGAAACGCGCTCACAGCAACTTGCTGAGTCATTTAGTCAACCGGTCTCAGATGAAGCGTGCCTTGGAATCAGGCTGGCACACGTTAGCTCCATTCATGGTGCCAGCAAACTTGTGCTAGCAAGTTTGACAGCCAAAACGCTTTGCTTGAAATCTGCCCTTGTCCACAGGCGTTTCACGGCCTGTGGCAATATGAATATGGTTGGTGGGAGACGAGCCGCTTTGCAGTCTTTGACACTACTGAATTTGCAGCATTCTTGCTGTGGCAACCGTAGTGTTGTGAGCCCAGAGTAATTTTGCTGAGGCCGCTGGCTGTTCAACATACCTGGCAGACGCCAAGGCTGCCAGCCAAGAGCCACCAGAGCTTCCCAAAGCCCCCAGCCTCCACACATGGACGCATTCGGGCGAAGTCTGACCAGAGTTCACCCCACAAGTATTTCGATTTGGCAGCTCCGCAGGCCGGCTGGGCTTTGTGCCTTTCTTGACAGCCTAAAGTCAGGCTTGGTGCTACATAGATCAGCTTTAGGTAGACGAGAGATTGCATGGGGACGAGCCACGACCGGATACGGGAGCTCCCTTGAATTCACCTGCCGATCTGAGCGGATAAATGTTTTTTGTTGGGCACACCCAGACAGAGCTATGGAGGGTGCCCCGAGTTGCCGTGCTTCAAGTTCATGAATCGCCTGGCGCAAGCTTCCAAAGCGAGGCCCACTGCTTCTTTTTTGGGGATTCGAAGTCGCGCGTTGGAGCTGCGATTCCAACGTGTTCAGCGGACGGACATGCAAGCAACGCGTAAGACCGGACATCTTTGGGATGGGAATGACGCAAACACTTGCAGAAGTCTTTTGAAGCCTATGCCAAGTCCGTGTTTGAATTTGCTTGAGGTTGCAAGATTCCGGACTGCTGTCTAACTGTCTAGTCCTCAGGCTTTGCGACTAAACCCATGCCATGGGTTTCATCGTGGTATCCTCTCACCGGTCCCTTTGGCTGATGGGTCTAGTTGGCGCAAGTTCTCCAGTCTGTCTCTCCAGTCCGTCCAGCCTGCCGATCCTCACTTTCCGCCTGAAATGCGGAGTGCTCGCCAAAGATAGCCACGCGCGCGGGAAAGCGGCGCTTCCGCCACTTGCGACGCCTAGAGGACGGGTGGCGCAACAGGTGGCCAGTCACGCGAAAGAGTTTGAGAGTGCCTCTCTGTCTTAAGCTCTACTGTTATTGGGTTGGATCTTTAGACTTTAACTTTTTGGGAAATCAAGTTGGGTGTTCCATTAAACCCACAAAAAGTGAAACTCACTTTTTGCAGAGGGGTCGTTACAGCAACCAAGTAAGCTGTTGGCTTTTTCCCGTAAGGCTAGAGACCAGCGAGCTCAAGCTGTAGCAGCTTGAGCCCACCAGTTCGTACTGATTTGCGTGCCATACTGCTTCAGACCAGGCTGAAGCAGCAGTTGCTGACAGTCTGACAAACAAAAATCGGCTATGAGTTTCAATGGATAATACCCTCAAAGATAGTTGGTGGACACAAATCCCCTTCTCAATGATGCCCACCAAAGGATCTCCAAGGAAAAAATGTGTCCCGTTCTGCAGCTGGCTGTGCGATGCGGTTGCAAAGAAGCTGCCCAGCCAAGGAGCGTTTGCGCCCTTGTAACCTAAGCCTGCCTCTCTAGACCCGGGATGGCACATGTTGGCTACACTTGTGCCCAGCTTGGCTGCCACAGCATTCTTACATGCCGCAATGTACAGGGCACAGGCTCCCGCGGCTGGCAGTGTGTGCAGCGGATGTTCTTCCCAGGCATCGTTTGCAGAGTTTGATGGCTGAGCCGTGGCAAATTCCATTCGTGTCTTGAGCCCTTGATGCAGACACTGTTGCTCGATCGTGCAGAAAACCGAGGCACACCGGCAAGACGCCGACAGACAAGCGAGAGTCTGCTGCTGAAATGCCGGCGTACGTGGCCTTGAAAGTCAAAACGCGACCGGCTGGCAGTCTCAGGCTTCACGAGTACTCAACTGCTTTGGGTAGTCCCGCAGGGTGCATGGTGTCGGGATGCGGACGCTCCAGTACTTTTTGCCTGCCGGTGTGAGCAGCTGCATTTTGGGCAAGGACTCGCGTTTACCCACGCTTTGAGAGCGCCATCGGCGATGAAGCGAGGTGTGCAATCTATCAGCACGCGGCGGAGCTATGTGTCCATGGGTCAAAAGCCAAATCGTAGCCCTAGTGAACATCCCAATCCCCACAAATATAGACTAAACTGGGTGGTGCACCGAAGACCCCAAAATGGTACCATTGGTTTTGACCCACAGCGTTCTTAATTGGCCACTAGCTTTGGGGAGCTGTGCGATCGACAAATTTGAGAGCTTCTGTTGCCTCGGCCAGGCATGTGGCGCAGTCGTGTTGGAGCATGGGCGTTCGCACCACGAGGTCACCGTATTCAATACGTTGATGGCGCGGCAGGCTGCGAGATGATGCTTCCCGTGCCCGATCCCGCCTGAATATGGAGCAAGCGTCTGCCGCTGTTGCTCAAAGCCGTTTGGTTCTTGTCGTGGGAGCTCGGCCGTGAAGCTGGGCTGAATCTAGTGCTGAATCTTGAATCCAGTCATACCGGTCGAATATTTTATTTCGGAGAGGCAGCGTGTTGCCAGTGAAAGGGCGGAATGCTTCCCAAATTGGCAGCAAGGAGCAGATGTGTTCCCTTCAGCCCAGCTCACAGCATAGGAGCGCAAGCGATGCAGTCCTCATCTCAGCGATACGCTGTGACTTACTTGCTGCAGCGATTCGTGGGAAGCTGCGCAGCTGTTGCATATGGCCATGAATTGATCAATAAGGCACCGCCTCAAAAGGGCATGAATCCCCACCTAGACAATGTCCACCAAAGGGTCCTCCATTAAGATCCACATCCATATCAGGCTTTGTCAACTGGGCGCGGAAGGCGTTGTCTTCGATTCCGCACGTTGCTCGACTTCCGAGCTCGGAACTCTAGTCGCCTGAGTCTCTGAGCCACGGGGGGGCACGTCAGTGAAATCCCGTTTTGCAGAGGACATGCAATCTTGAGTGGCCTTGGTGCGGGGGGTTGTTACTCTTTGCGCAGAGGCAACTGCTGTTGGAACCCACTAGACATTCGTGCCCAAATGGCTGTGGGTCAAGAATAGGGTCACCCCAAAATGGCTTGCCCTGGTAAATGGAAACACGGACTAAAATCTGCGGTCCCCTGGTGGTCATTTTTGACCCACGCCCAAAGACCTGAAGAGCCGTCTCTCTCAATGTGTCAGTGCGGTCAAAGTGCGCTCGCTTGACCAAGGCTTTGCCGTGAGCAGGCACTCATGGCTCACGACTTGGCGGTTGGCGTCGGCGATGCTGTCGGACCTGGATGCCAAGAGAGCATGCAGGTTTGGTTCCTAAGGGATGTGTTTTGTGTTTAACACGTGTAGCCGGCGCTCGAGTTCCCTCTTGCTGTCTCGCAAGTAAGCCCTCACTGGATGCTGCCTGACATTAGGTGGCTATGCAAGTGTGTGTTGGCAGAAATCGAGGGCGGTCAAGGTCCTATATGTGGGGACGCCATTTTGCCGCTTCAGCAATCTGGCGTTTCTGCCCGTAGCCAGGTCTTGTGGCTTGTGTATGGGCGTATTTCCCTTTGCCACATCAGATTTGGTTGCTCCGGAAATCTACTACAGCAAGTGGGCAGACAAGTGGGCAGAAGTTCTGTGAAGGCTCATTGGGACATCGCGCCATATTGAGGATGGCTTTTGACATGCGCAGGCAAACATGATCGGACAAAGTATATACAGAAGCAGAATTTAAGTATTATGATCTTTTATTTATTGTGATTACCAGTGGAGCCGGCGAAGCCGGTGGGCGGAAGTTTCTAAAGCGACAAGAGTGCCTATAGGAAGAGCTTGGCTTGTTTTTTTTGGGGTTTCGCTGTTTCTGTGTTTCTTTCTTTTGTTCTTTCTTTTTTTCTTTCTTTATGTCTGTCTTTAGTTATGTCTTTCTTTCTTTCTTTCTTTCTTTCTTTCTTTCTTTCTTTTCTTTCTTTATTTATTGTTTGCTATTTCTTTCTTTCTTTCTATATGTCTTTCTTTTTTTTTACTTTCTTTCTTTCTTTCTCTATATCTTTCTTTCTTTTCTTTCTTTCTTCCTTTCCATATTTTGTCTCTGTTTTTCTTTCTTTCTTTCTTTCTTTCTTTCTTTTTGTTCGTTTTTGTTTCTCTTTCTCTTTCTCTTTCTCTTTCTCTCTCTCTCTCTCTATCTCTTTCCATTTGATCTATCTATTTGCCTAATCTACCTATCTATCTGTCTGTCTGTCTGTCTATCTATCTATCTATCTATCTATATATCTATCTATCACCTGATCTTGCGAAAGTGCTGCGCCTGCCACGAAATCTACACCTTGGGTTGCCAAAGTGCTGCGCCTGCCACGCAAAATAGACCTCCGAGAAACCTCCGAAACAGTCTGCGCGGCCGTGCCAGTGGGGCGAACCCGTGGCGAACCCGCACGCAGAACAGAGGTACCCTTCGCGATTCTCCGTGCTAACTTCATTTCTGAGTGCGTCCGGATCTTGTGACTCAACTTTTCGTATTGCAGAAGTTTTCTTACTAAACTTCCTTTGATGATTATTAGTATATTAAAATATTGTTTAATAGTTCGCGTTTCAAATTAATTTGCATAGAGTATGTTTGTAATATTTATGTAATTCTAATTTTATTAATTATACTAGTTATATAATTATATTTCGAATTTAATATAAACATTCAATATTTGTTATGTATATATAAGTGTGTAGTATGTGCATAGGTGAATATTTTGTTATTCGATGGTTGGGGTGTTTGGGCCTAAGAGTATAGTGTAATTCAGAGAGGAAAACCGGCCCGCGCTGCATTTACGCGGGGTGAAACGTGGTAATCCAATATTGGAAGTGGGGAGCTGAAGGTTTAGGTCGGGTGGTCGCCAAGCTCGAAGCATTTTCATGAAAACAGGAGCCGGAGATCGCCGTCAGTTACGATGACGAGCTTGCCATAAAGGAGGAGGTCACTGCCGGGCATGGCGCGAACTGACTATGGCAAGAACCTGGGTGTCAAGGGGCGCAACGCGTGAGGAAGACGCTGACTGGGGTGCGGGGCAAGCCCGGTATCGAAGTCAAAGGTGGCGTTGTTGAGTTAGGCACCCATAAAGAGGATGCCGGACATGCAGTTGCAGACTGCGGGTCCGAGATTCATGGATGACCAATGTCGATATGGGCATGACCATTGGCAAGAGGCATGGAGAACATCCTCACGGCGGTCGGCCCGAGGTGGCGGGATGAGTGTGGTGGTGCAGTCGACTGCCGTCGGGGGTGGCCGCTGGGTGGGAAGTTCGCGGGGTGACATGCAGTCTTGGGGAGACACCGCGAGACCAAGAGCAGACAATGGGGAGGGCGCGGAATAAGACCTGGGCAAGTCGGCAAGGTCTTACATCCGGAAGGTGCAAATATGGTTGAGGTGTACGAGGATGCAGCCACGTTAGTAGGACCTGGCGCTGTGCAACGCGCTCACTGGACGTGCCTGGGTCTACGCAGAAGCTGGCCGAGGTTCATTGGATATCGAGGTGACGAAGGTGGCGCAGCTCATGGGCGACCTGTTTAGAAGGTGTCGGAAGAAGAGCAGGCGGCGAGGGACTTCAACGTGGAATTTGAGAGGAGGCAGAGGAGTCGTGACTGCTGTCCAGCGTCCTGTGAAGCTGCTGCAGCACACTGCGCTCATGCAAGATCGTCAGCGCGACGATCTGAAAAGGATATATAGAGCTTTGCGGACCGGCCACGGAACCGGCTAGGGACGGAACTTCATGCACTTCACCGATGAGGTTGAGGAGGGCAACACGGACAGTGAAGCGGAGCGCAGCAAGGCGGAGTCGGACGGAGTTGGACAATGACGTCATGTTGCGGAGCACCACTTGGTTTCTATATGGCCTGCCGGGACGCCAAATCCAATCACCGCTCGGCCAGGAAGAGCCGTGGAGTCGACATGGAGATCGCGAAGCAGCGGAGTGTGGAGCGCCTCAGGCTGGCCAGAGGAGCTTCTGCTCGGCGTGCAAGCTGGCATTGTGACCCCCCCTCAATGACCAAGCCTTGCCTGATCCCTGCCTCATGCCTTGAGTCTATTCAGTGTTGGTGGACGTTTGGCTGCCTTTGCGAGCGTGGCGGCTCGCGCAGCACAGACTTCGGCAGCACACGAGTAATGTTGACCTATGATTAATAAATAGGGCCCCGGGCCCCCCCCCCCTGAATGACCAGAAAAAAAAGATTAGGGGAGAATTTTCAGGGTCGGGCCTTGTTTAAAGGAGTTTAGTATTGGGCTCATTTTTTGGTTTTCGAATACTACTTTAGAATTGGGCCAATTCAAAAGTAGTATTGGGCATGTTGTTTTTTCTTATTTTGCTTTGGGGGCATACTAGTTTAGAATTGGGCCAATTCTAAAGTAGTATTGAGCCAAGAACTTTTGCATGCATTTCATGAGGGTTTGCATGGGCAGGCATGTATTCCAGGAGGGATTGAGAAGGACATTCATGAGGGGCTGGCATGCATTTCAGGAGGGATTGAGAAGGACATTCATGACATGGGCTGGCATGCCTTCTAGGAGGGATTGAGAAGACATTCATGAGGGTTTGCGTGGGCAGGGATGCATTCTAGGAGGGATTGAGAAGGACATTCATGAGGGTTTGCATGGGCTGGCATGCATTCTAGGAGGGATTGATAAGGACATTCATGAGGGTTTGCATGGGCTGGCATGTATTCCAAGAGGGATTGATAAGGACATTCATGAGGGTTTGCATGGGCAGGCATGCATTCTAGGAGGGGTTGAGAAGGACATTCATGAGGGTTTGCATGGGCAGGCATGTATTCCAAGAGGGATTGGGAAGGACATTCATGAGGGTTTGCAGGGGCTGGATGTATTCCAAGAGGGATTGAGAAGGACATTCATGAGGGTTTGCATGGGCAGGCATGCATTCTAGGAGGGATTGAGAAGGACACTCATGAGGGTTTGCATGGGCAGGCATGTATTCCAAGAGGGATTGATAAGGACATTCATGAGGGTTTGCATGGATTCAGCATGACATTCACAAGGGGAGGCATGGGTTTGCAGGCATTTCAGCAAGGGTTCAGTGAGCATTAGCTCGGCCAGCATTGCAGCCATGTCATCAGTGAGTGAGAATTCCTGGCATGAACTTCATGAGTCAGATTTAGATTCAGGGCATGATGCAGATACAGAGCAGGCTGGGCAGGAGGAGGCTGGATCAGAGCAGGAGGATGAGAATGCAGCAGTTGATGAGGGTGCATCAGTCCAGCGTTATTGGGCCAACCAGTACACTGCATTAGTGGGCATGGCAAGGAGAATCAGGCATCATGTTGAAGTGCTTAATCTGATTGGTCAGTATTTGGGCATTGATGTTGCAGACACATACTGGTGCCTGCATTATGCAGGCAGTGTGTATCAGTTTGTCCAGCTGGAGAACCCTGCATATTCAGATGCATGGTGCATCTGGGGCTGGGTGATTGAGTATGCAGCAAAAGGCAGCTACTATTTTGTGGGTGATGAGACCAAGGAGCTTGAATGTCATGTTGGAGATGTGCCATCAGAACTTGCATCAGCATCAGGCTCAGCACCAGCAGGATCAGACTCAGCACCATCAGGCTCAAGATTTAATTCAGACGCATCAACCACAACATCGTGTACATTCCCTCAGCATCCTCATGAGATCAGGTTTGTAGATTAGGTGCAATGGACATGGCAAGTGAGTATGACAGAAAAAGGGTTATGGTGGTGTGTGGTGGTGTGTGGTGGGTGGTGGTGGGTTGGTGGGGCCAGCACCATTCCCTTTCAGCCCTGGCCAAGCCCTGCTAGGATCAGATCTTCATCAGGTGCTGCATCCAAAGAAGGATGATGAGGCAAAGAAGCCAATTGGAGAAGGGAAGGATGAGGAAAAGAAAGATGAGTAAGCAATGAGTAGCTGCAACCCAGTGTTCTTAGCAGTTGGCATCAGGATTGAGTTGGAAAACATGAAGGTGCATGCGCTGTCATGAGTGGCATGGGGGCAGTGAGCATGGCTTCACTTGGCATCATGTGCATCCAGCATGTGCATGAGCCATTCAATCATCAGCAGCCTTTTGCACCACCAGAGCTTGGAATCAGTTTGTATTTGGAGCCCATTAGCATGGCCATGAGCATGAAGAAGGTGATGGCATGCCTGGTTGCCATCATTGCAGTGGTATTTGGCATCATCAGTAGCTTGAATCAATTCATGGGGGACAAATTGACAATTGCTCATCACTGACAGTTGTTAACTATCATCACTGAGGCCAGGGGATTGACATGGAGCACCATCAGGCGATCAATCATGAGGGAGTGCCTTGGCCACATGGGGCATGGCAATGCAGGGAAATTAGCATGGGTGGAGGGTGCACACAAATCAGGTGATGTACTGCTTCATGCTGTATGCATTGTGGAAGATGCATCAGTTTGTGGATCATGCAACTTGGAGTCATTAATTAGTTAAGTAATTATGCAAATGTATTTGTTTTGCAATGGCATGCAGGTAGTCACATGAACATTGATGAACATTGTTCACTGCTCAGGCATGCAACATCAGCAACTCAGCCTGGACATGTGCAAGGAAAGCAGGGTTCATGGAGAAGCGTGCCTGTGTCAGCAATCAGATTAATGATTCATGGCATGGAGTTTGCTTGAACCGGGTGTATAGTGTGTGAATGCTTTAAATTCTTGATGAACTTCAGGCATGGACATCGCCTATGGAGGCTTCCATGATTTGCAAAGGCATGTGGCACAGGTGCTCAGAGAGCCTCTTGGCTGATGCAAGATAATTACATGAAGCATGATGATGAGCGCATGAGGTGATAAGGAACTAGTTAGTCAGATGTCATCAGCTGTTACTCAGTTAATTACTAGGCTCAGGTATGATGATCAGATGGGGGATTCTGCCATATTGGTGGGCATGATCCAGGGATTGCGCCCTACATTTGCACCAGGGATGAGCAGAACCTTGCCAGCATTAGTTTCATTAGGCAATGCTAATTATCAGCAGGCGATGCAGCAGGGCAACCATTGCAACCAGCATGGCAACACATGATTGGCTTTATTCATTCCAGCCAAGGGGATTACTATGAGGCAGAATGGGATTTGGCAATTCGTGCAGCATTGCCGGATGCAAAGCTGCAGGCCAGCAGCTTTGAGTAACTAGTGAAATGACAGTTCATGAAGCAAAATTCTAATTAAGTTGCATGATGATTGGACTTGTTGTTTTCAACTAAGGTATCAGCAGCTGATTCGCAAGGTATGTGGGATGAAGGACTATGTGGCACATGATAAAGAGCAGTTCATCAGGAAGAATGCCAACAGGAAGGAATGGCATCAGGAGCAATTCCATCCAGAGCATTGGATTAATTAGTAAAAAAATGATTACATGAGTGCTTGAAACTAGCAAGTGCTTGAGATGTGCTGAGGATCAGGATGCTGCTTCCATCATGGGCATGTGCCCCCCATGGAGCAAGCTCATCAAGGCATACCAGGCCATTGATGCCAGGATGCAGCAGCTGGTGTGCCTTGGAAGTTTCAATCCAGAATCAGCAATCAAAGAACTGTTAGCTTGTGAGTGCATGATGTGATATCCAAGTGCATCATTGATTAAGGAAGCTCTATGAGCACTACAATCAGCAAATGGATCAGTGGGAAATGGACATTCCATTGCAGCCCATGTGGTCATTCCAAAGGGAGATGACCAAGATCGACAAGATGTGCCTCAGCAAGCAAGCATTTGATGAGTTTGATGAATTATCAATCAACAGACCCAGCAAGCAATCAGCAGGATACATAGTTAACAAACATCAGCAGGCGACCATCAGCAAGCAACATACATGTGAATAGTGTGCAAATGAGGATCCAGGAAAGCGAGGATAAGAAAGGGAGCCTTGGAGAATTAGTTGAGTCAAGGTAGAAGTCATCAGCATCAATGTGCATGCACACTTTGGACTTAAGGCAGAAATGCATCAAGGGCATCTTCTAAGCCTGATGCAGCCAGGAAGATGTGACTTGACAGCACATGATGAACGCAAGTGCAATGGAAGGGGACATTGGTTACTTGTTTGGGTGTGCAATGCAAGGCGCCATTCATCAGCTGGTATGGCACAAGCGGGTAAGGCGCAGTGCCTTGCAAGCAATAGATGGGCAGTTGCATGGCCATCAGCAAGCATGCAGTTAATCAAGGGCAGTGGCAGCACAACTAGCCTACAATCCAAGGTGCTGGACCAGCTGCTGATGGCCTGGCATGAGGTTTTTGATCAGAGGCTACGAGCCTGGAGCAAAAAGGATGCAAGGCATCATGAGTGATTCAGGGCATCATGTTTGGCACTCAAGGCATCATGAGTGGAAATCAAGGCAATCAGGCAGTCAAGGGTTCATGGTCATGAGGGACATCAAGAGCCAATGACACCATGCATGTTGGGCTGCTCGCACACCATATTCAAGTTCAGCTATTGCATTAGGAGCAGCAGCATGATTAGGCTGCTCAAGCTGCAATGCAGTTTCACACCATATTCAAGTTCAGCTAATGCATTAGGAGCAGCAGCATGATTAGTTACTAAACCATTGCTCAGGAATCCAAACCAAAAGGCAGGCAACTTATTGGGAGACATAGAGCATTTCATGGGCGGCCATGAAGAAGAGCATGGAGGCTCTGATCATGGAGCAGTAGGTTGATGAGGACCGGGGACAGGCAGGGGAGAAGGGATGGGAAGCTGAGATGATGCATGGTTGATTGATTCATTAATTTTGCATGGTAGCCATTGACATCCAAGCTCAAATCAACTTAGAAGCCATGATCGAGGGCAATGAGCCATACTGGGAGCTCAAGAAGCCATATTCAGCATGGATCCAGTGTGCTACATCAGAATGTCATGGGTGGACTTGGGCGAGGAAGTGGCATCAAAGAAACCCATACTGCTGGGTATGCAGGAAGCCTTGGATTGAGAGCTGGATACAGATTGGATTCCAAGTGTGGGAATTCAATTGATCAGATCCATAATGGATGCAAAAATGGTCTGCAAAAGAGGGGCAGCATTGCTTGCATGAGCTGTCATTGCATGAAGGAAATTTGGCATGATTCCTTGCCTGTGCAGGAAGATGAGGCTGCAACCATCAGCCAGCAAGATGAGGCCTGGATTGAAGGGATCGAGGGAATTGATACAAAAGAAAGGAAACTGGATGACCGTGAATAGAGATAATTGAGGGGATCATATTTCTTTGAAGAGGGAATGTGGTTAGCATTATTCATGGTCTGGTTATTATTTAGTGCATCAGGGTTCATGGGGGGTACTCTTGCTGCCAGGGTCAATGTGTTGATGTCTCATCTAGAATCAAGTGTGGGATGAGCCAAGTGGAATGGAAAGCTTGGCCATGAATAAAGATAGCAGGATCAGATAAGTAATTCATCAATTCAATGTGATAATTTGAATGAGCAAATCTGATTGGCAGGTGCTGGATGAGAAGCAGGAGGATGCTGGAAACATGAGCCAGCAGGATGAGGCCTGGATTGGTACAAATGAAAGGGAACTGGATGACCCTGAATAAAGAGAAGGGGATCAGATCTATTTTTTGATGGGGGAATCTGGTTAGCATTATTCATGGTCTGGTTATTATTTAGTGCCTCAGGGTTCATGGGGGGTACTCTTGCTGCCAGGGTCAATGTGTTTGATTTTGATGGTTTTTTAAAAGGAATTCTAAAAGAAAGGGATCCCATAGATTTGTGGATTTTGGATAACTCTAGAATCAAGTGTGGGATGAGCCAAGTGGAATGGAAAGCTTGACCATGAATAAAGATTAGAGGATCAGATGTATTTTTTGATGGGGGAATCTGGTTAGCATTATTCATGGTCTGGCTATTATTTAGTGCCTCAGGGTTCAGGGGGGGTAATTACCCTTGCTGCCAGGGTCAATGTGTTGATGTCTCATCTAGAATCAAGTGTGGGATGAGCCAAGTGGAATGGAAAGCTTGACCATGAATAAAGATAAGAGGATCACATAAGTAATTCATCAATTCCATGTGATAATTTGAATGAGCAAATCTGATTGGCAGGTGCTGGATGACAAGCAGGAGGATGCTGGAAACATGAGCCAGGAGGATGAGGCCTGGATTCGTACAAATGAAAGGGAACTGGATGACCCTGAATAAAGATACGGGGATCAGATCTATTTTTTGGTGGGGGAATCTGGTTAGCATTATTCATGGTCTGGTTATTATTTAATGCCTCAGGGTTCATGGGGGGTACTCTTGCTGCCAGGGTCAATGCGTTGATTTTGATGGTTTTTTGACAGGAATTTTAAAAGAAAGGGATCCCATAAGTTTGTGGATTTGGGATACGTCTAGACTCAAGTGTGGGATGAGCCAAGTGGAATGGAAAGCTTGACCATGAATAAAGATAAGGGGATCAGATCTATTTTTTGATGGGGGCATCTGGTTAGCATTATTCATGGTCTGGTTATTATTTAGTGCCTCAGGGTTCATGGGGGGGTACCCTTGCTGCCAGGGTCAATGTGTTGATGTCTCATCTAGAATCAAGTGTGGGATGAGCCAAGTGGAATGGAAAGCTTGACCATGAATAAAGATAAGAGGATCAGATAAGTAATTCATCAATTCCATGTGATAATTTGAATGAGCAAATCTGATTGGCAGGTGCTGGATGAGAAGCAGGAGGATGCTGGAAACATGAGCCAGCAGGATGAGGCCTGGATTGGTACAAATGAAAGGGAACTGGATGACCCTGAATAAAGATAAGGGGATCAGATCTATTTTTTGATGGGGGAATCTGGTTAGCATTATTCATGGTCTGGTTATTATTTAGTGCCTCAGGGTTCATGGGGGGTACTCTTGCTGCCAGGGTCAATGTGTTGATTTTGATGGTTTTTTTAAAGGAATTTTAAAAGAAAGGGATCCCATAAGTTTGTGGATTTGGGATACTCTAGAATCAAGTGTGGGATGAGCCAAGTGGAATGGAAAGCTTGACCATGAATAAAGATAAGGGGATCAGATCTATTTTTTGATGGGGGAATCTGGTTAGCATTATTCATGGTCTGGTTATTATTTAGTGCCTCAGGGTTCATGGGGGGGTACTCTTGCTGCCAGGGTCAATGTGTTGATGTCTCATCTAGAATCAAGTGTGGGATGAGCCAAGTGGAATGGAAAGCTTGACCATGAATAAAGATAAGAGGATCAGATAAGTAATTCATCAATTCCATGTGATAATTTGAATGAGCAAATCTGATTGGCAGGTGCTGGATGAGAAGCAGGAGGATGCTGGAAACATGAGCCAGCAGGATGAGGCCTGGATTGGTACAAATGAAAGGAAACTGGATGACCCTGAATAGAGATAATTGAGGGGATCATATTTCTTTGAAGAGGGAATGTGGTTCGCATTATTCATGGTCTGGTTATTATTTAGTGCCTCAGGGTTCATGGGGGGTACTCTTGCTGCCAGGGTCAATGTGTTGATTTTGATTTTTTAAAAGGAATTTTACAAGAAAGGGATCCCATAAGTTTGTGGGTTTGGGATAACTCTAGAATCAAGTGTGGGATGAGCCAAGTGGAATGGAAAGCTTGACCATGAATAAAGATAAGGGGATCAGATCTATTTTTTGATGGGGGAATCTGGTTAGCATTATTCATGGTCTGGTGATTATTTAGTGCCTCAGGGTTCAGGGGGGGTACTCTTGCTGCCAGGGTCAATGTGTTGATGTCTCATCTAGAATCAAGTGTGGGATGAGCCAAGTGGAATGGAAAGCTTGACCATGAATAAAGATAAGAGGATCAGATAAGTAATTCATCAATTCCATGTGATAATTTGAATGAGCAAATCTGATTGGCAGGTGCTGGATGAGAAGCAGGAGGATGCTGGAAACATGAGCCAGCAGGATGAGGCCTGGATTGGTACAAATGAAAGGGAACTGGATGACCCTGAATAAAGATAAGGGGATCAGATCTATTTTTTGATGGGGGAATCTGGTTAGCATTATTCATGGTCTGGTTATTATTTAGTGCCTCAGGGTTCATGGGGGGTACTCTTGCTGCCAGGGTCAATGTGTTGATTTTGATGGTTTTTTAAAAGGAATTTTAAAAGAGAGGGATCCCATAAGTTTGTGGATTTGGGATACATCTAGAATCAAGTGTGGGATGAGCCAAGTGGAATGGAAAGCTTGACCATGAATAAAGATAAGGGGATCAGATCTATTTTTTGATGGGGGAATCTGGTTAGCATTATTCATGGTCTGGTTATTATTTAGTGCCTCAGGGTTCATGGGGGGTACTCTTGCTGCCAGGGTCAATGTGTTGATTTTGATGGTTTTTAAAAGGAATTTTAAAAGAAAGGGATCCCATAAGTTTGTGGATTTGGGATACATCTAGAATCAAGTGTGGGATGAGCCAAGTGGAATGGAAAGCTTGACCATGAATAAAGATAAGGGGATCAGATCTATTTTTTGATGGGGGAATCTGGTTAGCATTATTCATGGTCTGGTTATTATTTAGTGTCAGCCATTCTGGCCAGGCAGCTGCAATCCTCCAGAATGCAAAAGATCAAGCAGAAAGGATCATGAAGGAGGCCATGGAGAAGGCACAGGGGCTGATTGATGCCCAAGGCAATCAGCAACTGAGAAAGCGGCCATCAGACAATTTTAAAACACCAGATAGGAGGACATCTGCATGCACATCACCACCAGCCACCAGCAATGCATCACCACAAAGCAGCGGCTCCAAGAAGCAATTTAGCATCAAGAAGTTCTTTGGATCAAAGGATGATCAAGATTCACAGAGCCCAGTGTTGGATTCAGTTCAAGGAGCCAGGAGGCATCAGCATTCAAAAGCAATGCAGGCTTTGATGGAAGAAAAGAAAAAGTATGCAGAGGCAACAAAAGCCTTGATGAGTGTTGATGAGGCAGCTAGCAAAGCAATACAAATGAAGTGTTAAAACCCTCTAGGCCCCGTGCCGAAATTGGGTAGCTGTTCTGAGGTCCTTGTTGGTGTTGCTTCCCAAGTTCCATTGATCGCCATTTGGCTCAAGACACAATTGAGGTTCAAGATCTGATGTGTGACTGCATACATACGTGATCGGCATTGAGAGCGAAAACACTTCGCTTGCGCTGCATTTGTCAGGACCACTGTTGTAACTATCATTCCTTCTCCCTTACAACGTTTACACGGGTTCGGCTATAACGGCATCGTCCGTATACACCTTTCTACGTGGTTGGTATTACAGCTTGAGGGTTCGGTGCATAGCGTCCCACGGGACGTCACCTTGCCGTCTCTTGACAGGTTATCAGCCGTAACTACAAGCTCTACACTGGACTGGGAGACAGCTGGTTTATTGCGGGTACAGGGACAATAAAGGAACGATAACCTACACAGTACAATGGCGTCTTCGGCGAGCCCAAGTACTGCAACTTTTGGGAACAGCAGCTCAGAGGGATCCAATGGATTGATGGCTCTTCCTGCGGTGATGGATATGGTTGCAGATTCACAGGATGAACCTGGGAGCGGAGGTTCCGCGCTATTCAGCGACATATCTACTCCCACAAGATCATGGAAGCAGATCGATGTTCATCAGGAGTCGAAGAAAAGAGAATCCCCACCGAGAAGATCATCATCTTCGCCTGCGACACCACGGACGTCGCAGAAGGGCGTGAGATCGACATCGAAGGGTGGGAGGTCAAAATCACCCACCAGTGCAGATTTTCGCGCCGTGATCAAAGAGAAGAATAAGATGGAGGTGGAGATCGGGGAATATCAGAAGACACTTGATGAAATGTCGGCAGCAATGGCGAATCTTAACCAAGAAGACTATGGAAGCACCATCCGGATCCAGGAGCTGGAAAGACGATGCGAGATTGCCAGCAAGCAGTCGGGACATCTAGTGAGTCACCACCAACACCACATGGCTGAGGCATGGCGCAAGTTTGAGGAAGAAGCCCAACAGATGCGCAAGGTGGAAATGAACGCATTTCAGTACGGGGAGAAGAAAGACATGGAGTCGAATATTATAATGCAACAGATGAGGCAAGCTGAAGGAACTATCATGGAGCAGAAGCGGGAGATTGCATTGATGAAATCCTACATGGCAAGCGAGAAGTCGGCCGCGCAGGAATCAGCTATACGTGCAAATCAGATACACCGTGAGGCTTCACAACAGATATCAGTTTATCAGCAACAGATCAGAGGCATAGAATCTTCTACATCTATCGAGAAGTTCAACGAGGAGGAGATGGTCCAAAGTCTGAAATCACAGTTGGAGCATGCACTCGTCAAGCGCCCCGAGACGTACTCTTTGGAGGACTCCAGGGAACAGCTGATGGCGAGGCTGAATGACGTTACCGTATTTGCGGAACAGGAATCGAAGAGAGCAGATTGCTTGCTTCGCGAAAAGGAAGAGATCGTCAAACAGTATGAGTCCGACGTGTCGATGAAGGACCAGATGATTGCTGTCGAAGGTGGTCATCGTCAAGATGCGATCTTGGAGTTAGCCCAGGTCAAAGAAGAGAAACAAGAGGAACGGTGCACGATGGACGAGAAGTCGAAGGAGGCTGAGTACTGGAGATTGACAGCTAAGGGAATGTACGATGAGTACCTCGAGGAGATGCATGAGCTTCAGAGACAACTGAAAGAAAGAGAGGCGACGCTCAAGCAAGAAGAGAGTTTTGTACGCCAACTCGATGCTGACAACGAGGAACTACGTGCACACAAGAAGCTGGAGACACAGGAAGCCTCCAGCAGCAAAGATGGACATCGTGAACGAGCAGTAGTGAAACGCGCTGAGGGAGGAACCCAGGCTAATTCAAATAGGATAGACAAGAAGGTGGCTGGGTCAGTCCCGTCATCGTCTTCAAATCAAATCCCTAATTCGTCGCTGATGCCAGGTTCGATCCTCTTTCCGTCTTTCGGTGATCCAATGATCGATGTACACCTATCCCAGATGCAAGGGGTTGTTGGGCATGTCCCACAATCTACTACTACGACTGGTGGTGGTGATGGAGGGGGAAACAACGGTACTACGCCCCCATTGGATTACGGTGGATTCCCGCCCAATGGGAATGGGCAGGGAGCGGGTCGACGTCAGTTGAGCCTCGCTGGTGGCGGAGGAGGACCTCCGGATGATCCACCCGATGATGAGGATGAGGATGACGACGACGAAGGAGATGAGGAAGACGAGGAAGAAGAAGAGGAAGAAGACGATCGGACACGGAGGAGACGAAGGAGATCGAGAGATAACCGAGAGATCAAGAATGATCGACCGAGAATCTCGAGGAAAGAGGCCGAGAGAGTATCTATTCCGGCCTGGCCAAAGATCCATCAACTTGACACCTGGAAGATGCAACTGCTGATGAATGTTCTGAGCGCATGTGCAGATCCAGATACCGACGCATGGACGAAATGGCTGGAGCAGGCTCTTGGGTTGAACCCAGACCTGGATTTGCTTAGCGATTCAGGTGGCGACAGATTTGCTACGATAGATATTAAGATGGCCATGGGCATGCAGAACATGCTGAAACAAGCACCTGACGAAGCCAAGGACGTATACCTCGATGCTACACGACACTCTGAACTACGACATCAACAAGGGGTGATCGTGAAGGGACGAGAGTTGGTGGCATTAGTTATGCAATCATTCAGAACTTCCGATAGAACGGATCTTGTCTACCACATCGAGCATTTATTCAACCTTGACTTTCCTGGCGACAAGAACTTGGTCATGTTCAGGAACAAATGGTATGATTTGCTGCTGAAGATGAGGAGCGAGGACAGACCCAGTAAGCTGGCTCTCAGAGACATCCTTTACAGGAAGATCAAAGGGAGCAAGAAGATGGAGTTCGGCCTCAATGCCTACCATAGACTACCGGACAAGCATCCTCAGAAGACGTATGAATTCTTATTGGCGTTGATCGACTATCAGATCAAGGCAGATCGGGAAGACCTGATGCTCGACATGAAGGAGAAATCGGTCAAGTCGATGATGAAGTCAGGCGGGAAGGATGCGGCTCCAGCAACTGGCAAACAGGAGAACCAGGGTGGCAAGGGCAGAAAGGGGAAACCCGGTGGACCTGATGCCGCTCCTGTGCTCCCAAAAGCCAAGGCAAAGGGCCACGCTGGCAAGAACGGCAAGTCCGACGGTGCCAGCGACAGAGGCAAGAGTCCGGGCGGAAGCAAGGATAACCCCTGCTGGTACCACTTCAAATCGGCGAAGGGGTGCGTGAAAGGGAATGAATGCACTTTTTCCCACAGCAAGAAGACGGAGCATAAGTTGGAGAGCATGTCCAAGGGGAAAGGAAAGGGCAAATCCAAGTCCAGATCATCGTCACCAAAGAGGGATGATGGAGCATGCTTCGCGTTTCAGAAGGGGAAGTGCGATAGGGGAAGCGCTTGCAAGTACAGGCATGAGCTCATCAAGAACAATTCAGCTCCAGCAACGTCAAATGACAAGGCGCAAGCCAAGTCGAAGGCTGCCGCCAAAGCCGCAGCGCCAGCCATTGCGAGGAGGGCCATCGCAATGCCCGCGATAGTCCTGAAGCAATCGGCTCCTGCAGGGAAGGTAAGCTTCAAGAAGGACGTTGATCAGGTCGAACCGGACGAAGCCGAGACTGTCTACCACGAGCACGATGACGACGCGATGAGCGAATCATCGAGATGGTCTGGCGAGTCCGAGATCCCCGAGAAAATGGTGTGGTTCAAGGAAGTGCTCGACGTCGACGAGAATGGGGAGATCACCTACCTCGAAGACGAGAGAAGGCAATGGGAACGAAAAGGGGAATGGTACGGTTATGAGGACAATGAGAATGAGCCTTATCAGTACGTGTACGTCGACGAGAAGAAGTTCAAAAGCAGTGATCATCGTGAATTATCAGCCTATCAAGTCCAACGATCATTGATACGTGCGAAGATACTGAGAGAAGTGGTGGATGATGTATATAAGAAGCACTACTTCCCGGTGACCAAGGAGAGCAGCATAATGTTCGAGTATGATCGGAACAAGGACGAGATCAAGGAATCGGCTGTCGACTGGAAGAAACAGCATGGTATGCCGAAGAACGTTTTCGCCATGTCAACGTGCATCAGCAAACGGGTGAAATGGTTGATGGACACCGGATGTGGTCATGATCTCATCGGAAGAGCCAAGGCGAAGAGCCTGGGTGTCGACATCGTGAAAGATGACGACGAGATCGTGTTCCAGACCGCGAATGGTTCCACTTCCACATCTGATGTGGCCAAGATAGTCGTGGACGAGTTGGACGAGACTGTCGAGCCGCATGTATTGGATGAGACACCCACGGTATTGTCAGTGGGGAGGAGATGCATGAAGATGGGTTATGCATTTCACTGGATGCCTGGTAAACTACCTTTCATGGTTACGCCAAAGCAGGGATTCGTGCACTTGCAGGTCAAGGACGACATCCCGTACCTAGTGAGTGATGGTAAACTTCGGAGTAACAGGCATCGCCCTACGATAGACGACCTCAAGGAGCACTTTTCGGAAGTATTGGCGATGGTAACGAACGACGAGGCAGATCAGGGAGGTGACGATGAGAACGACGTCACACCCGCCGCTGTCGGTGAGTCCGCAGAGGCCGAGGGCGAACACCACGACGGGGCATTCGACTTCGGGCCACCCGGAGGAGCCGGTCCGGTACGTCCGCCTCCCGTGGCTGAGGAAATACCTGTAGATGTTGGGTCAGTCCCGCATCGACATGGTGATGCCGAAGCTCACGAGGAAGAGGTTGATGAAGATGATCCAGATGCCGGAATCGAAGTAGACGTGTACGAAGGATCATCAATAAAGAGGAAAGTGGGAGTCCTCAAGAAGGACGCCAACTCCATAGCTCATTTGCTTACACACAGATACCGAAATCCCTTCTGCGAATCATGCGTCAAGGCAAAGATGAGACACTTCAGATCACGAACGGGAGCATTCAAAAGAGAAGTGAAGACGTTCGGTGACCTGGTGACGTTCGACTTTGTGACGGCATCAGGAGATCATGAAGTGGAAGGCAGGTATGCGCTCATCATCCGGGACATATATACCGGAATTATCATGGCTTATCCCACCGCGAGAAGAGACACTGACTCAGTCGTCAGGGCTATCAAGCACTTCTGCGGGAGGAGGAAAATCAAGCAGGTATATTCGGATGACGGCCCGGAACTGATCAATGCGTGCGTGGAGCTGAAGCTGAACCACGACCTATCGCTGCCTGGACGGCCGCAGAACAATTCCCTTGCTGAAAGAACAAATCAATTCATCATTGACCAGACTTCGGCTTGTCTAGTACATGTACATGCCGGTCTACCCACGTGTTATTGGGTGCAGGCCATCACCACTCTGTGCCATCTCATGAACATCGAAGAGGTGAACGGATCGAGTGCATGGATGAGGCTGCATGGCGAGGAGTTCAAGGGCGAGAAGATACCTTTTGGTGCGCTAGTGGACTTCAAGCCGAGCGAAGCACGAGGGGGAAAGAGGGAGAAGTTCGAGCCGAGAGGGGAAACTGGTATATTTGCTGGATATGTGTTGAGCACCGGTATGCATTGGGCAAACAAGTATCGTGCTTGGGCACTTACTGCATTTGCGGGTGCAGAGCTGAACATCAAGAAGGCAAAGGTTCCACCTCGGTTGAGAATGCCACATCAGACGGAGAGGATGATCCTGAAATCTCCTCTGACATTCCCAATACAACAGAAGTACAAGGTTGCCAACGAGACCTTGGAAGGAATAGAGATGTCTATCGATGCAATCGGTCTGGATGCACGTGACCGCCTGATCGAGGATGAGGACTACGAGCCTGAATTGCTGCAGAGTGACGAGAAGCGACTGCTTGACGATGAGGTCGATCAGATCGCTGGTCTACTGCTCGACGATGGCCCGGAGGTAATCGCCGGAGATCGGGGGGATCATGCAGGAGAAGAAGATGCTAGACCGAGCTCTTCAAAAGGGAAGGGAGATGGACACCCTAAGGGCGATGAGAAGGTTGTAAAGTCCGACCTTCCACACGTGTCAGTTGGACTACCTGGGGATGGCATCACGTACGTCAACGACGATGGCAAGGAGGTTAAGATCGACAAGGCCGGGAGACCGTATCCTGTCGGGAAGGACGGATTCAGGCTAATGAAGACATCGAGACCTCCGGAGTTCACTCCTGAAGAATGGAAGATGATGAGTAAATATTACACCAAGGAAGAGAAGGCCGAGGTGAAGGGCGGTGGCAAAAGGAAAGAGGAAGATCCCAAGAGTAAAGAGTCTGAGATTTCCGCGCCGGCAGAGGCACGGACATTACAGATGCCCGGTGGTAAGAGAATTCGAGCGATGCTTCGGAACCGCTGGGGTGGAGTAGAATGGCAGTACAATTGGGGATTGCGGAAGAACATATCAAAGATCAAGAACCCAATGGATGGGAAGCACTTGGCTGAGCTTGAATGGGTCAGGATTGTTGTTAATCCTGTCGACGGGGTGGTTGTTCTCATGGATTCCAAACAGTCCCAAGACGTCATGAGACGAAACGTTCAGCTTGAGAAAGAATTTGAGTGTCTGGTGGTAATTTATGCCTGGAAGTTCAAGTCTGAGGAGCGATCAAAGTCGACTCCAAACTGGACGAAGGCGGTTGCATCAGTCATGGAGAGTCATAACGACGAAGCTGAGACGGCATCGGGGACGGATCCATCGGTCGACGAATCGACGGATCTTACCTGGTATGAATGGGAGGAGTCTGCTGAGGTAGTTTCTGGAAAAGTGCCACTCGCAATGCCTGCGATAGGCGAGGACGGTGAAGCCAAGAAGTACCCATCGATGCCGTGCGTGACTTCTGAGCGAATACAGCACAGAGAGAAGGCTGTGAAAGTTGTACGATTCTTCGACGCTTTAGTATCCAGGCCGGTAGGCCGGAAAGAGATGTTGACCAACCCTGATGCATTAGCATCAATGAAGAAAGAGTGGTCGGGATTAATCGACCAGGGGGTCTTCGATCTTGGCGCGGTGCGCGAATATGACGCTGTAGCCAGAGAAGCAAAAGCGAAGGGGGAGGAAATACACATGGCTCGCGCACATGGCATTTGCGTTGAAAAGCACTCACAGTTGCCTGTTGGTGATCCTAAGAGGAAGTTCAAGGGTAGAGGCGTGTTGCTGGGGAACCAAGTGAAGAACCAAAGCTTTGAAGCTGCGATGTTTCAAGATTTGGGGAACTCCCCTGCTTCATTTGAAGCCTCGCGTTGGGCGGATTTTCTGGGTTGTCATGATGGCTGGGATGTGCAGATGGCCGACGCTGTTCAGGCGTATATACAGGCCACCTTGAGAGGCACGCCGTGTTGGATTGAATTGCCACCGGAGGCCGTGCCAAGTGAATGCAAATGGGATAAGTACAGAAGACCAGTCGTCCCGTTGAGGAAGGCGCTGTACGGACACCCAGATGCGGGAACATTTTGGGAGCAGCACTGCGATGAGTCGGTGCGTGCCGTTGGTTTTGAGCCCATCGGCGAAGAATGGCCTTCAGTGTACATTCACGAAAAGCTCCAGCTTGTTCTGGTTGTGTATGTCGACGACTTCAAAATGGCAGGGCCGCAGAAGAACCTTGCCCAAGGGTGGAGCATGTTGCGTACACGTTTGAAGATTGAGCCCGAGACTGGACTTGACATGTACCTTGGTTGCAATCAAAGCAAGGGAAACGTCACTCTCGGGAACGGACACCGAGTAACAACGGTGACCTATGACATGGAACAGTTCCTACGTTCCTGTGTCGACCGCTATCTTGAAGTGGCGGGCGACGTGAAGTTGAATAAGGTTGTCACCCCTGAGTTGCATGAAGAAACAAAGAATCACGTCTCACGGAAGCCTGCCAGAGAGGGGCCGTCAGTCGTGTGCAATTGGTGTAACAATCTTGTGCCCACCGACGGTTCTGCCACAGTGCCGGACCAACGGGGAGGGACTCCTGAGTTGGCCATGAAGGAGCCCGTGCGTGGACACCTTGCTCCGCATGCCGCTAGCGTACTGATGAAGTTGCTGTACGGTGCGCGGATTGCTCGCTTCGATTTGTTGCGGCAAGTGAATCGCCTAGCACGGAACGTGCATAGGTGGACTGACTCCGATGATCGGGGTTTGCATCACTTGATGTGCTATGTGCATCATACCAAACATTGGCGCATGGTCGGTTGGGTTGGAGATCCTATGGACGATGTGCACTTGGCCTTGTATGCGGACGCTGACTTTGCGGGATGCATTGACTCGCTGCGTTCCACCTCCGGTGGACACTTGAATATACAAGGGCCTAATACCCGGTTTCCGTTGTCTGGCAGCTCTAAAAGACAGGGTTGTGTGAGTCACTCCACTCCCGAGGCCGAGATTGTTGCGGCCGATGTTGCCATGAGATCGATGGGTATGCCCGCTCTCAAGCTGGTAGAGCGGATTCTCAAGAAGTCACCGAACTTTGTGTTCTATGACGATAACAAGGCTATGATCGGTGTCGTGCGATCGGGGAGAAACCCCACGATGCGCCACCTTGAGAGAAGCCATGGTGTTAGCATTTCGTGGATGCATGAGATGTTCACACGTGATTACATGTACTTGGCGTATGAGGTCACCGACAGGATGGCGGCCGATATTTACACCAAGGCGTTCAATGATGGGCGCAAATGGAAACATGCATGTTTGCAGATTGGTCTACTTGACCCGAGCTTGCTGTCTGACCCGGATACCCTCAAGGCGCTCACACCCACGTGTGATCCCATAAAGGGGACCATGCAGACCGCTTCGGGGACAGTTGACGGAGTTCCAACATTTCCGTACACACACATACCGATCATGCCCCCGGACCTATGGTGGTCTGGATTAACATCTAAAGAGGGATTGCATGAGCATGAAGGACATGATCCGGTTGTTGTTGCCAAGGGACCCAGATTGATGCGTGTGAAACCTCCACTCGCGGTAATGACACCGTTTGGGAGCAAGTGGCTTCGTTCCACTTGGTTTCTGAAGAATGGGTCATGGCTCAAAGTTGAGGATAGAGTTGACCCGGGGCTACAATGTGTGCGAATGATGGTTGGGTTGAACGCGCAGTTTGGCAGTTTCATCCCGTACCGGTCGCTGCACCGGCGCGGGAACGGTCTCCACGACCACGACCAATTCACGTCGGGTCCGGGGATGTTGACATGCAGTCCGTGCTGGCCGCATTTGTTGAAGAACTGTCGAACGAGCGCATAGAGTTGAAGTGTGTTAACGACCTTGCTTTGGAAACGTTGCTCCGATTGAAATTGCTCATGCGTTGTCTGCATATCAATCACGAGCAGCTTGTCCCTGGTCGTTGTTTTGTTCCGTATCGCATTGCGGTGAAGCACAAGCCACAGTTAGCGCCGGGTATTGAACTCGCGATGGTCAAACATGACGGTGGTGTGCTTCGCGCTCCTGTTCATGTCTCGCTTCCTGGTATGAGAACTCGCACAGTCGTCACTCTTTACAGTGTTGACTTGGCTCGGCCCATCGTGCTGATGGCATGTTCCGAACCACGTAACTGGTTCACTGCTCTTGCCCGACGTGACGGGCCGCAGGTTGTCACCATAACTCTGGTTGATGACTTACTGAGCGAGTACGGGGGGAGAATCGCCAGACATGTGCTTACCAAACCTTCCGATTTGTTGTTCTTCGCCGGGCCTTGCACGGGGGGATCATCATGGGCACGCCTCAACAAGACTCGCGGCATTGACACCGCAGAGAAAATCGAGGCCAAACAAAGAGAATTTTGGAGATTATTTGAACGGTTCGTTGAGATTAAACGGCATGCCATGACAAAACGAGCTGCGATTTTGTTTGAGTTGCCTGGAAGTTGTGATTATTGGAAAGATGAGAGACTGCATGAGGTTGTGCATGATGGGACTAGTCACGAGTTTGATGGGTGTCGCTATGGCTTGAAACAAAGATATGCAAAGAAACCCATGCCAATCAAGAAACCATGGAGAGTTGTCTCATGGAACTTTGAACTTGGTGGCTCGTTGTCTAAGAAATGCAATGGAAACCATGAGCATGGACCTTGTGCTGGTCGTGAAACCAAAGAAACCCAGTTGTACACGTCTATAATTGTGGGTGTGATCCTTCGCCGTTTTCGTGCTCGAGCAAGGTGCCTCAAACCGGCACCGTTGAAACTCGCTCTTGCTTGCATTACGCGAAGGAGATCGCGGAAGCACCAAGCTACTGCGAGCGAAATCTGCACCACCCCAACTGCACAACCGAGGTGCTGGGCCAGTCCCGAACCTCTGGTGCATACGGGGAGCTGGGTCAGTCCCGAACCCCAAGCTTCAAGAAGGAGCTGGACGAGTTCGTCACCTCAATCTGAAGCTGGGATCATATTGGGACAATTCCGTGGCTTCATTTGCAGCTGCTTATTTTGGGTTTTCCTGGTTCTGGAGAATATCATCAAGATGACTGCCAATCCGAATGTCGTCAATACGAATGAGTTCTTCTGCGTGCCTGTTGGGAAATCTAGGCAAGCGGCAATCTTCTTGGGAAATTTGGTGAAGAACGCCATCGAGGATGGCAAGAGGATGCCCAAGAGGATGGAGGTGAGCAGCGACCTGGGTATGTGCGTGAAGTGGATCGAGGACATCGGCGTCCCCGCTATTTATGCATACTCAGCGTACTATTCTGCCAAGGGCCGCGGGATGATGAAAGGTGAAGGGCAGTCTATGAGGGTTGCCTTAGAGTTCATCAGCAAAGTTTTCGGACAGCTTTCTGCCGACGAATGTATGCTTGGATGGAGGGAATTCTGCAGCAAGGGAAAGAAGATCGTGTCGGCGCTGAACCAACTTTGCGGTGAGGCAACGATGCTGGCGAAGAACCCCGAGTTGCTCAACGTAACCAAGTACTGCATGGAAGGGGCGGATATGTTGAGATCAATCGCGAACATCTGGGATCTCGCATTAGGCGTGGCCGAGGACAACGATGAACGGTCGTTCAAAGCAGCATTCCACCAGAACACCCCGGTTGGGGAGGTGTACAAAGAATTCATCAACGACGAGTCATCTAGGGCATCGTCATCGAGAAGGTGGAGGAGCTCTGAGGAGTTCCAGACAACTGCAGAGTTTGAGAGGCACGACCGGAGAATCGCAAGATACAGAGATCGAAACTGGGGGAAAGTGTTCACGTTGAGCGTGATCAAGGCTCCCAAGATCGACTCCTACGGTCGTGGTTCCAAGGACGACTACCAGAAGAATTGGGACCTTGGGTTGGTCTACCAGAATGAGCTGCAGGCATCGATGAAGAACCTCGCATATGCACTGAGGAGGGATGAGAATGCCAGCCAGAACAACCTATTGCGCTGGATGATCTGTGGGTCAACCCCCAGTGACATCTCTGACGCGTGCATCGGAGCGGTCAATTCGCTCATGTGCGTCTCTTTCATCATGAGGAGATTGCAGCCATTGCTCGGTGAGAAGGACTCCAAAGATCAGTCGTATACAGCTTATTTCCGTCCAGACAAAAGGGAGCTGAACGATCTCTACCGGGAGATTGAGTACGCCAGGGATTTCCTGTGGTGCATCGATATGATCTATGAGTCGAAGCTGCCTGCGATGAACATTAACTCCATCAGTTTGGCACCGCACGCGGCTGACAGGGCCGCTGAGAACCAAGATCGGCGCAAGTGGGTAAGCTGGATGAAGGAGATCGAGAAGAAGGCCGAGAAGGACGTCATGATCGAATTCTTCCAGAATAAATACTGCACGATTCATGAAGTCGAGAGGGAACTGGAGAAGTACCCCGAGGATTTCGTGGTTGGGGAAGAGCCGACATGGTGGGTGATGGGCTCATCGAAGACGGAGCCGCCACGGAAGACGGAGCGACAGCAGAAGTCGGCATCAAGCTCCGGGCAAAGGAGCCAAACCGCTGGTGGGCCAGTCCCCCAGCCGGGAGCTCCAAGTGGGGGGTCGCAAGCCAGCGATGCTGTCAAGATCGACAACGAGATCATCGACTCCATTTTCCGAATGAACTCTGGCGGTGACGACGACAGATGGGTAATTATCAACCCAACTGCTGGACACGATACCTACACTTCATTCGAAGGGGGTACCACTTTGGGCGGCGCGACTGTCAATGTGAAATTCAACATAGACAACAATACGGGGTACCCAATCATACAAACTGTATTTGGGCCGTGTCTTGCAGAAGGCAAGAACGCAACATATTGGGAGTGTATGCTGAGATGCCTGACCTCTTCGCTATTGCACTTCGAGGAGAAGACCAGCGCGGAGAAGATCATTCTTTCCTATGTTGGGAAGGGAAATGCGGCATGGCTACAGCTGTATGCTTTCTTGTGTGCCCAAACAGGATGCTTGATTACTGGACGCCTTCCGGGCGCCAAAGCCATCAACGCGTTGATTCAGGCGGAGAAGAACCCGGACAACGCACCTGGACAGTTGAACCGGATTATCAATAGGCAGAAGAGGAGCCCCATTGGCGAGGCGACGATTCGCGACATGATGATCCACAAGAAGAGCTTCTTGGTCCTGGATTGGCCCCTGAGGGCCGTCAACTCGAAAGGGAGCACGAAGACCTTCCAGATGATGGTCAACGAACAGGGATGGACAAACATCGAGGAGAGATCATACTATGGGTCGAGTGAGCAAGTCTCCTCACCCAACGACACGTTGAATATCATCTCCCGATTGCAGAAGCTGGATAAGCTCATCGCTGAACGGCGGAGGCGAGACATGGATGACTCACCAATGTCGGTGCACATCTGGATGTCGCTATATGATTGGGTGTGCATGAGAGGATGCGGATGGCAGGTGACCGCCAACCCCATCATCGACTCCCTGCAGAAGGCGATATCTGACCTCGTCAACACATGCAAGGGCCTGGTCGTGGTGAGCGTGAATCGCGATGTTGCTTTCCATGGTGGAAGAGGGGACTTGGGGACGATCGCCAACAAGGTTAGCGAGATCTGCAAGGCGGCAGGCGCGCTGGTGACCGAGAACGATCGCCTGTGGCGCGTGGTCCATGCGCTCACAGGAAAGAACTACAAGATCCCTGGGAGCTCGAACTTGCAACACTTCCTCCTGAAACGACTGCTGATTGAGAAATCCATCGATGCGGTCGCACCAAGCAACGCGTTTGTGTGTGAGCTGGAGGGGACGTGCATAAACGAGCCCGACCTTCGATTCAACATCCCGAAGAACATGGAGGAATCGAAGGTGAAATTCGAGTACAAGCCGACCTTCACTGCACAGTCGAAGAGGAAACAAGAGCAGCAAGATGAAGGACACGGCGAGCAGGACGCTTTTGGGAAAGCCGATGTCGGTGATCAACGTCTTCGATGGTATACGGTCACGGAGCTCAGCAAGTTTATCTGCGAACTTTGCGCTAAAGAGATGCAGATGAGCAAGTCGAAGGTGCTCGGACCGAATTCGAAGTACAATCCCTCTTCTTGCGTGAACTGTTGCGCGAACTGGAACGCGGACACGAACGGTATTGCAATGTCTATCGAGGGGAAGAAAATGTACACGCGCCTCTTCGCGGAATGCGTGGTGGCAATCCCCGACCTTCAAAACCTCATGGTGGACGTCAACAATATCCAGGCCATGATCACGATCATACGGGAGCTCGCGTACTCAAGGCTGAAGAAGGAGCTTTCTCACGTGGGATTCGTGAGCATGACTGTGGATCAAGCAGCGCAGTTCTACAACAACGGTCACGGGAAGCAATTGTGCGCATCCCGGGATGTGATCGTGTGCAAGAATTCCGAGGGAGTCGAGGAGAGGATGTCCATCTTCTTGATAGGCAAGGATCTCGGCAATGTGGCATATTCGTCATGGATCAAGAGTGTGCTCGACCAAGGAACGATGTATGAACTCCTGGGACAAACCACGAACGAGGAATCCTTGGGAGACGTCGTCGAGATGGTGTTGGGATTCTTTGAGGTGATGTCGTACTTCCAGCACGAACTGCCACTGTGGAAGGATGCATGGAAGATCAAGAGGGAGTTCGAGCAGTCAATAGTGCGACACCTCGCTGGGAACGTGACCCACACGACGGGCCAGAACAGAAAGCGGAACAAACCGTCCGCACAGCTCGGCGTGCCCACGAAGGAGGTGCTTGACATCATGAACAAGGTCAAGCCCAGACATCCACGATCCCTGATCACCGAGCCCTCTGCACAAGGTTCCAAGAGAAAGGCCACGGAGGGCGAAGATGAGGGTCTTGGTCAAGCACCAGACCCGAGTCGAAGTTCTCAAACCAATACTGAGAAGGAAGACAAGAAGCAGCGTGTGATCGACGGGCGGAGAGCGGCACTAGGATTCCTGGAGTCAATGGAGAAGTGCATGGGAGATATGGGGATCTGTAAGAAGTGCGCGAACCTGGCCCACGACGGCGACTGCAAGGACATTGAGGAGGCTGCTGGAAATGAGAAGGCGATGAAGGTGCTCCGTGAGCTACTCAGCAGTGACCCTATTTCATCTGATGAAGACATGGGGGATACGGAGGAACCGTCCTCATCAACGTCCAAGGAAAGAAAGAAAGGAGGACAAGCTGGGAAAGAAACAATTGAGATGTACAGCTACACTATTAATTTGGTGGAGATGGCTGACACGGCTGAGGGAGGAGAGCTACAATGTGGTGGCGTCGACCTCACATACAACCCGTGCGGGGACAGCAGGACATTCAAGAAGACGCTTGAGATGGGATGCGACACCATCCCGTGCTACATCCCGAAGTACGGCGACATGATTGAAGTGCATATGCCACGGGCATACGCGTCTATTGTTGACCCCAGGTACTTTCCCAGAGGTGCAATCCTTGAGCAAGTGGACGTGATGCAACTTGGCAAGAGTGTCAACTTCTGCATTGCTCCTTTCGACGGTGCTCCACTATGCAGGATTGGTGATGATCGCTCGGTATTTACTACAAGGGACCAAGCAAACCAGCTATCTCACGACCTATGCAGAGTCCTTCGACACAAGATCGGCAATTGCCGAGGAAGTGCTTTCAGGTGCGACGAGGGTGGATGGGTCGACATTGATGCTGTCATTGACGACCGGAACAACGACATATTCCCACCGCACACCACGAGAGCGAAACGCTACATGGGCATCATGGAGGTGATCAAGTGGCAGGAATCCGGACACAAGAAATCGAGATTTCAGGTTCTGGCAGCAAGGTTTCCGAGCATCATGAACCCGAACGACACGAGGGCAGCCAGGGAGGAAATGACCAAGGCTGGCGTGGATCGGGACGACATCGACAGGATGTTCAACAGATGCGATGGATGGTACAGACCTTGGTGCATCCGAGTCACAACCGGTCACAGTGATTTTGGATTCATGAGCTCATCCGCACTGGCGAATAGGTATTCCGCAAGAATGGGTGATACTCTCGGAGGAGCATTCCATGTGACGTATGTGGAAAACCTGCCAAGCATCGTACGCTGTGGGCTAGTCCCCGGCGGAATCGATGGCGGTAACAGGCTAGCACTGCACTTCGGGGCGTTTGCTCCATGGGATGAGATGAACGTGGCGACGAAGACAACGCTACGGAACGTGAGGAGAGGGGATCCGATTGCGATCATCTATATTCCCAGTGCAACCCTCGCGCGGTATGGGGCTGGAGTCGCGGCTAATGGGACTTTCATGGTCTTTGACGTGATCCCGTTCTATGAGGTCAAGTCCATTTGGATTGGCAAAAGCAACGGAGGGAAGCGCCTGGAGTACGCTGACATCAAGAGGGCGTACTCGAAGTGTGTGGAGAACGAGATCTGCCCTGGCTTTGTCAACTCTTCCCAAGAGTCGGCTGCGATGTTCCTCCAGAACGTCGCAAAGATCAGCGAGAGGATGCCGGAGACTGAGACAGGTGCCGATAATCTGCACTACATCGTTGACATGGTTAATCGTGCTTGCGAACTCTATCGAAACAACAAGATGGAAGAGTTCAACGCACAGGTCAACGAGGTCCGGGACGAAGTCAGCAAAGTCGTCATCCTGAATGATGAGACATGGGAAGGACTGAGGTGCCGGATATGTCCATCATGTGCGACCGCGATCCCCACCTGCTTCTGCTTATGCCTGGAGTGCGAGGCACAACTGATCTCCATCGGAAGATACTACATTCACATCAATTCCGATGACGAGGAGGACAACCAAAACCCCAACGTCTCTGGAGATGCCAGGCGTGCACAGGAAGAAGCTAACCACGATGCGGCAGCACAGGAGGATGAAGACGAAGCGGAGGAAGTTCCGGGAGAAGATGACGACATGGACACGCAAGGATATACATCCGGCTATGCGTCAGAAGAAGAAGACGGCGGTTGGCATTACCGCGACACCGATCTGACGTCACGGGACATTATAAGTTCCCAACGGATGGCGATCTGCCTTGACGAGCCGCGTGAGGCTCAGTACATGGCAGGATTTATCGCACTCCAGCTGTCCAAGATGTGGGGGATGTTTGAAGGTGGTGAGGAGAGAACGATGAATGCCGGACTCGAAGGGAATCCGGGCTGCCCTTATCACAATGATTTCAGGAGGTACCCCAACATCACTGAGCATGATCAGGAAGGTATACTTTTGCCATCAACAATAACGAAGATTTCTCAATCGGAGAATGTTCGGACAAGAGCCTTCCGATCGGTTGAGGAGCGTGACGAATATATTCGTATGATGGTGAACAAATGCGAGGGACTATACACATTCTACAAGCTGTGGATTGCAGCAAGAATCCTCGATGTCACCAAGGAAGAAATGAAGCTCCTGGTCAAGGACCGAGTGCACCCGGTGGGTGATATTATTTTCAGATGTTTTGCACTAGCTTTCAACTGCAAGTATATATCATTCGTGAGGGATGGCCTAAACCTTGGCAAGCATGGTTACGCGGTCAACGTGAGCGCCATCATCTCGGCCATCGACCCGAACAAATGCGACACACCCCTGCTGGATTGGTGCCTTCGGAAAGGGCACTGGTTGCCAGAGGACTACAACAAGAAGTGTGTCCGGGCACGAGAAGCCCAGAAGAACTTGGACGAGGAGTTCCGCCGACGTACCCATAGGCTGTCCATTGGGGACAGGTATGCTTCGTGAAGATGATGATTGCGGTACGATGTGGGCCAGTCCCCATCTGTTACTTGCGTCACATCGACACTGTTTCGGTGGAACGACTTATGTCATGATTTATATTCATGTGTCCAAGATGAATGGATGTGTACATGGTTACATATTCCGATGACTATGACGCTCTGGATATTCATGGATGGAACTATTACCTTATAGATGATATCTTTTCATTATTTATGCATTGTCCATGGTATCTGGAATGGCTATGATTTGCATTGATTACTCACCGATGTTTCTTTGCCGGAGATATGCAGACCGATCACAAGCGGGCGCGCATGGTGGACATTTGTGGCCAACCCATTTATGGATGACAGCTGCGCGATGCGCAAATGCGGCAGCTGGAATGTTCACTGGCGGTCAAGTGAAGTGGCCACAGTGTATTATATACACCTGCATATGGATGTGTGCTTCGATTGGAGGATGAATGTTTCACTTTTCGTACAATCGAACCCGGCATGTTTCACAGCGAATGAACGGTGTAGTGATAGCAAGTAAAAGAATGCACGACACGATTTCGTAGTTGAAGCCGTGGCCAGTGGAACGTTTTGTGGTGTTTGGACCGCATGATGAACAATGCGACCCAAATGGGGGATGTTAAAACCCTCTAGGCCCCGTGCCGAAATTGGGTAGCAGTTCTGAGGTCCTTGTTGGTGTTGCTTCCCAAGTTCCATTGATCGCCATTTGGCTCAAGACACAATTGAGGTTCAAGATCTGATGTGTGACTGCAGACCTACGTGATCGGCATTAAGAGCAAAACAACTGCTTGCGCCGCTTTGTCAGGACCACTGGTGTAATTATCATTCCTTCTTCCTTACAACGTTTACACGGGTTCGGCTATAACGGCATCGTCCGTATACACCTTTCTACGTGGTTGGTATTAAAGCTTGAGGGTTCGGTGCACAGCGTCCCACGGGACGTCACCTTGCCGTCTCTTGACAAAAGGGAAGAAGAGAAGCCTGCAGAGCCCACCCTTGTTAAAAGGGAAGAGGGGCAGCCAGCTGCATCCAGCACCTTTCTTGAAAGGGAAGAAGAAAAGCCTGCAGAGCCCACCCTTGATAAAAGGGAAGGGGAACAGCCAGCACCATCCACCCTTGTCAAAAGGGAAGAAGAAAAGCCTGCAGAGCCTAGCCCCCTTGATAAAAGGGAAGAAACAAAAGAGCAGCAAGCTCAAGACAAGGAGCCAACAAGTGAGGCTCTTGGCAAGGCCCCTTCAAAGAACAAGCAGGCAAAGGACCAACAGCAAGAGGCCCTGGTCCTTGGCCCCAGCCCTGCCCAAAAAAGCAAAGAGCTTGTTGCAGATGAGTCCCCTTTGGAGGACTCTGTTGACTGGGGCACCTCCTCCTCAGAAACAGAAAGCTCCAGCACCCCTGCAGCCAAGCCCCAGGCAAGCAAAGCCACCCTTTGTAAAAGGGTAAGTGTGTTCAGCCCTGAGAGGCAAGCCCAGCCTACCCTTGAAAAAAGGGCAAGAACAAACACGGCCACAACCCCTGCAACAAAGAGAAAAGCCCTCCTTGATGAAAGGAGGGAACCCCCAATGTGGCGGCTGAAAAACGCCCCCAAAGCCAGTGTGGCAGTGGACTGGCACAATGTCATTTGCTGCAATGATGTGGTGCCCTCCAGCTCCATCAATGCCTTGGAGAAGCTGGACCTTGCTGGGTATACAGTCCACATGGTGTCCTACTGTGGCCCTGCAAGGGAACAGCAAGTGAGAAAAAAGCTTGCTGAATTGAAATTCCGCTTTGCCAGTGTTACCTTTACAAGGAGCCGGGACAAGTCAGGGGGCAAGGGTGAATGGTGCCAGCAGCACAGGGTCGAGGTCATCTTTGATGACTCCATGGAGGTGCTGAATGACTGCTGGGCCAGGGGGCTCTGGGTGTATTGCATCCAAACAAACTACAACAGAAAAAGGTGGAAGTATGATTCCTACCCCACTTTGATGGATGCTGTGGAAAACTTCCTGGAGACAAGCTCCTAAAACAAAGGGCTGGCACCACTTCCCTTGATAAAAGGGATGCCTTCCATTACCCTTGTTAAAAGGGAATTGCAAATGGCCCCAACGCAAGCTGCCCTTGATAAAAGGGAGAGTGGTGGAACCTACACCCCCTTGATAAAAGGGAAGCCAGCTGAGCCCTCCCCCCCTTGATGAAAGGGTGAAGTTTGGCCAAAATGGCTTTTGCAGCTGCAGGCTTTGGGCTGTGGCAAAAGTGCATGTGCTCAGGGAATGGGCAGGGTCAAACAGTTTCAATTTTGCAACTGATCCCTTTTCTCAAGGGTGCAAGGGTGCTTTTTTCTAGGGAATGGGCAGGGCTTCTGGTCAAACAGTTTCAATTGTGCAACTGGTCCCTTTTCTCAAGGGTGCAAGGGTGCTTTTCTCCAGGGGTCCCTTTGGGGCTTGGGTTGGGGGAACCTTTTTTTTTTCTCTGAAGGGTGTCAATACCATTTTTGGGTTGGGGTTGAATTGGGAAGCCCTTCTCTCAAGTGATTCTTTGGGATTGGGAGTGGGGGGTATGACACATGTCTCCATTGCCAAGGTGCCCTTTTACCAAGGGCAGCATTGCAACTTGCTGTAGTTGTAGAAAAGGCAAATGCCCTTGATGAAACTTGTTTTTACTGGTGTATGTGGCTAGCCCTTTGCAAACAACACAGTCACCAGCATGGAATCTCATGTCATTGTGGCAGTTTCCAAATCCAATGTATGAAGGAAACCAAATCCACAACTTTGATCAATGTTGGTCAATTTTGGTCAAATTTGATCAATTTTGGTCAGTTTTGGTCAAAACCATGGTTTTGATCAAATTTGATCAAATTTGACCAACATTGACCAAAATTGATCAAAATTGATCAAAATTGATCAAATGTGGCCAGGCTTGGAAACCCCACACACGTGGAACATTGTTTGTGCACCGCAGCTTTCCCACCTGTCAAGCTTGCAGCATTTTTGCCCCTTGTTGAAAGGGGAAAAGAAATGGCACCAAAGGCAAAGTCCAAAACATCAAAGGGCTCTCCCTTGAAAAAAGGGATCATCAAGCAACCCTTGCTAAAAGGGACTGGCCAAGGAAGTGCAACAAAGGCCATGAAGGCCATGAAGGCTGTGAGTACTATGAAATTGCAGCTGAAAAAAAAACACTTGGCCAAACTTGGCAAGATGACCTTGGCAGAGAAGATTAAGAAAGCAGGGGAAGAGGCTGACACCCCTGAAGAGGCAGCTACTGAGTTGAGAAAAATGCTTGGTAAGCAAGAACACACCAGGGTTTGGTCCAAGTACCAAACAGCCTTGAAAGGCAAGCCCAAAGAAGAACAAGACGATTTCCAGAACAAGAGCAAGCATGAGAAGGGATTCGAAGCAGCACTGGCCCTTGTGAAGACTGAGGTCCCCAAGTTCTTCCACTACAATGAGTCCATGGAACACGCCACCTCCCTTGCTAAAAGGGAAAAATGGGTATCAGAGAAAAAGATGCTGGAACTTCATGGGGAAGATGATTTCTGGGCCCACATGGAGTCAGGAAGGATTATTTACAGAGCAGACCCACTCACACCAAATGTGTGGAATTACCAAGACACAGGCGACTTTGAAAAAAAAACCCATGTGAAAAAGGCTCAGCACTGGTCATTAGGCCAGGAGTATGAACCGACTGCAGAAGACCAGCAAGAATGGCAAAGTTTCCTGAAAAAGGACAACTATAGCCATTTGAGGGCTTTTGGCAAGGGATCTTCCTTGATAAAAGGAAAAGGGAAAGGCAAAGGAAAGACAAAAGGAAAGACAACAAAAAAACCAAGAGGTTTGTTGGCCTTGGAGGATGGCACAGAAGATGATCTAGAAGAGACAACTGAAGAAGAACAGTGGAAGGAGCTCTTGGTAAAAGCAAAGAGGGCAAGAGACCAAGCTGGGCAGGCCAAAGATGATTGTGAGGCTGCCCTCACTAAAGCTGACCTTGCTAAAAGGTTAACCAAAGCAGCCAAGAGAGACACTACAAGCAAGTTGGAAATTCTGGCCAAAAGGGTAAAGGTTGTCAAAGACATCTTGGCCAAGCAAGATCAGTCAATGCCCTTGCAAAAAGCAAAACAGGTGCTTGTGGATACCATGACAGCAGTCAAGGCAGCCAAAGAAGAGTCCAAAGAACTCAACCAGGTTGCAAACAAAGCTGGAAGCAAAGCCAGCAAGGGCTCCAAGAAGTGAACTTAGGAAACACCCTTGCTAAAAGGGTACCTTTGCTACAATGCTAGCCCAAATGCCCTTGGTGAAAGGGAACCTGTTTAGATAGGGATGGCAATTGTCTATCCCACCCCCCTTGCTAAAAGGGTTTGGCAGCAGCTGGCACCGACAGGCAAAAAGAGTTTTCCACCAAGTGCTCTGAAGGGATGGGGTGGGGGGGAAGGTTCCAAACACAAAGAAATAGTATAGTCTGTTCTGGGGCTTGCTTGTTGAACCAACCCCCAAAGGCTTTGGGGTGTAAAAGGTCAGCATGTTTTTTTAGGGGTTGCTTTGAGTGCCAAGGGCTAGCATGCATCATGCTTGAAACGCAGGCCCTTTGGCTCCAGGGTAACTTATAATATTTGATGGCCTTGATAAAAGGCAGCCCCCTTGATAAAAGGGGAATTTGCCATGGAGAGGCCTCCCAAAAGGCTGAAAGGCTGGAAGTTAGACCAGTCAAGAAAACATCCTTGTGAAAAGGATGAAAAGCTTGAGCCAAACAAGTCCAGCCCTTTGTGCACAAGGCTGCTTGAACTTTGGTCCCTGGGAAAAATATCAGCAGTCCAGGCTGCAGAGATAGCACACTTGGCCATTTTGGAAGGAAGCTCCTCTGCTGAAACCATGGCCTTGGCCAAATGTGGTAACTTTGGCCAAAACCCTGGCAGTGCCCACAGGGACTTGGTCAGCCACTTTTGCAAAAACATCAAAGTATGTGACCCAATGCCAGTCACTGTTGATGTCCTTGACCCCAACACCAGGAAGCACACCACGGAAGAAGCCTCCCTGTTTCTTCCCCACATTCTTTTCAGCAACATTGCTGAGCACTACACAGAGGTTTTCTTGGACCTGTTCTGCTTCAATGAAGCAGAATCTTTTTGGCAATGTGCTGAGAGGTCCAAGGACCCCAGGCTTGCCCCACCAATCACCCTTGGTAAAAGGGTCAGGGATCCTTCCCACACATGCCCTATCTTTGTTCATGGTGATGGTGTGGAATACCAAAACCGAGACAGCCTGATGACATGGTCATGGGGCCCTTTGCTCAGCCAAAAGGAGAGCTTAGCAGCCCACCTGCTCCTGGTTGCCTTTCCAAAGAACTGCTCTGTGCCCACAACTTGGGGGCCTCTTCATGACTGGATTGCCTGGAGCTTTGCAGCCTTGATAAAAGGCACGCACCCTTCCCAAGATCCATATGGGAATGGCCTGCCACCTTCACTGGCAGAGCTGGCTGGCCTGCCCTTGACACCAGGCAACCACAGAGCTTGCATCTACAGCATACAGGGTGACCAAGAATTCTTCTCAAACATCTTGAAGATGCCACACTGGCAAAACAAATTCCCCTGTGCAGAATGCGATGCCCAAAAGCCTGCATTCAAGGGCATTAAGTGTCCTGATGGGAAGAGTGTCAAGCTTCTCAGGCAAGCTGATCAAAAGTTTGTATATGTCTCCCCTGAGCAAGCCCTCCTTGTTAAAAGGAGTGCCCATCCACTTTTTCAGGTGCCAGGCATCAGCGCAGCCATGGTGCGAGGAGACTCCCTCCACATCCTGTACTCCAGAGGAGTTGCTTCACACCTTGCAGGCTCTTTGATCCATTACTTGTGCTACTTTGATGGTGTGAAAGCAAGGCAGGCAGTGCCACCCAGCCAAAGGCTCCAAAAGCTGTTTGGCAGAATTAAGGAGCTCTATGTCCAAAATCAGGTCTCCTCCAGGTTGACCAACCTTCGCCTCTCCATGACTTGCCCTGATGCTGCCAAGCCTCACAAAAGCTTTGCGTGCCTTGAGGCAAAGGCTGCTGAGACTAAGCACCTGCTGCCCTGTCTGTTGCAGGTGTTGCGAGAAGCTCTGCCAGAAGATGACCCCATTCATCAAGCCATGCTGGCCTGCCTAGAAGCATTGATTCAGATTGCTGATCTGTATGATGCAATTGGGCTTTTTCCTACTTCTGAGGAGTTCTTGCAAGCCGCCAACCTTGCCAAAAGGTTCTTCAGCAACTACCATGATCTGAACCAGTGGGCCTTGCTAAAAGGCAGAAAGCTCTTTCACATCACTCACAAATTCCATTCCTTTCATCATCTCATCCTGAATTCAAAATATTTGAATTATAGAATCCATTCCAATTACAGGGCAGAGCACTTTGTGGGCAGAATGAGTGTGTTGACACATTCCACTGCCTTTGGGGTAAAATCCTCCAAGCTCAGCTCCAAGCTTGCAGTGAAATATAAATTTCTTCTTCACCTGCAACTCAGCAGGCCAGGTTTTGGCCAAGAGGGACAAGCCAGCTGACTATTGACTGCACAAGCTTCTGCTATAGAGGGTGCCCTTGCTAAAAGGGTGGCAGGCTGCTCTCCTTGTCCTGCTGCTGCAGGAAATGCCCTTGCTAAAAGGGTGGCAGGCCCCCATCCCTTTCCTGCTGCTACAGGAATGCCCTTGCTGAAAGGGTGACAAGAAAGCACCTTCTCCTGCTTCTGTAGGCATGCCCTTGCTGAAAGGGGGACAAGCTCCTACACTGCCATTGTGGAAAAAAGGGGTGTGCCGCACTGCAAACCTTATTGATATTTGCTTTTGATTTACCATGTAAAAATGAGGACACGTTTAATTGATTTGTTTCGCAATCTTGCTTTTGATTTTGGTCGCCTAGAACCACATGTTTCTTATTGAAAAAAGGGCATATCAATAGAACAAGAAACCTATTGATTTAAATCAATAGCCGATGCCCAGGGAAAGAAGGTTCTTTCCTGGTGCAGAGCCCGATGTGCCGCTTCGGCATGAAGATGAGGGACGATCATGGTGAGGAGTTGCATGTGAGAAAGGAGACGCTGTGGCTGACCAACAGCGAATGCATTGCGGAGGAGCTGAGGGGTGTGTGTGAAAACGTGCTACAAGGGCGAGAAGTCCATCGGCATGTTCACCTCATCGGCAAGGATCGTGCGAAGGCAGCCCAAGTCTACCCGGTGGAGCTGGTGGAGGCCATCCTGAGAGGCCTGCGGAGTGAGATGAGGAAACGAGGACAGATCAATAGCGTGGAGGAGATGCTGACGGGAGCCTCGCCGGACGATTGGGTGGACCAGGAGAGGGAGAACCAAGAGGTGGACGAGCTGTTCATGGACGACTCGTCGGGGACGGTTCTGCCAGCCGAGCTTGTGAGAAAGGCGAGAGCTGAGGAGTTGGACTGGCTCCGAAAGGAGGCGGTCTACGAAAGAGTTCCGAGGAAGCTCTGCGAGCAGAGCGAGCAGAGGAAGCCACTTCAACTGAAGTGGTTAGATGTGAATAAAGGAGATGAGGAGAATCCGAAGGTGAGGAGTCGGCTGGTGACGAAGGAGATCAAGAAGGCGAAGAGGCCAGATCAACAACTAGGCGCGGAAGACACCTTCGCCGCAACGCCGCCTGTAGAATGCGTCATGATGATCTTGAGCCTGTTCATGTCGCAGAAGGGCATCAAGAAGAAGAGGAAGCTGGCGGTGTGGGACATCTCCCGGGCGCACTTCATGGGCAAGGCAGAACGGGAACTGTTTGTGGAGCTCCCGCAGGAAGACTTGGTGCACCCGGAGGATGAGGAGGCGATGGTGGGGAGACTCCTGCGGAGCATGTATGGCACGCAGGACGCGAGCAAGATCTTCCAGATGGACTACCAAGGTCTCATGGAGAAGGAGAAGGGCGAGTTCAGCAAGCTGTGCCCTGCGCTGTTCAAGTTTCAGGAGCGAGGCATCATCGGGCTGGTGCACGGAGACGATTTTCTGGTACTCGCGGAGGACGACCAGCTGACCTGGATGGATGGCGTCCTCAACAGCAAGTACAAGGCCCGGTGGGAGGCGACAGTCGGAGACGGGGAGCTGGACGGCAAGGAGATGTTCTTTCTCAATCGGCTCATCAGGTACGTGGCAGATGGAACGGATGGAAAACGCTTGGAGGTGGAAGCGGATGCGCGGCACGCGGAGATCCTGATGAGGTCGTTTGGGTTCGACTCCAAGACCAAGGGCAGCGACATCCCGGAGGATAAGATTCGGGATCAGGACATCATTGTCGAAGAGCGCTCCGAGACGTTGGACGAGGCCCAGACCGGTGAGTTCAGGTCTATGACTATGAGGCTGGCTTATCTGAGCCAGGACAGGCCGGATGTGATTCACGCCTCGAGGACGTTGGCGTCGGCCATGAAGAGCCCGAAGATGGGTGATTGGCTTCGGCTCAAGAAGGTGGTGCGGTACCTGCTGAAGTACCCGTATATGAAGAGGACCTTCTTGGAGCAGAGGCCTGAGGAGGTGGACGTGCTGGCCTGGTCCGATTCGGATTGGGCCGGAGACCTGAGGACGAGGAGGAGTACCACGGGATCGGTGGTGAAGATTGGGCATCACACGGTGCTGATCAGAGCCGCGGGACAGAAGGTGGTGGCGCTGAGCTCTGCCGAGAGTGAGTTCTACGGCATGTGCAGGACAACAACGCACGCGGAGTTCATCCGCGGGGTCATCAACTTCTGGGGCTACGCGGTGACGAGAGTCATGCTGAAGGTGGACAGCACGGCGGCTCGGGCAATGAGCCTTCGGAAGGGTGTGGGCAAGACGCGCCACATCCAGGCGAGGTTTCTTTGGCTGCAGGACAAGGTCTTCGCCAAGGAGGTCGCGGTGGTGAAGGTTGATGGGAAGGAGAATGAGGCGGACCTGGTGACGAAGGTCCAGCCGGCCACGATGATCAAGGGGCACCTTGGTCGGATGTGTTTTGAGCTTTGTGGCCGAAAAGGCCATAAGGCATTGCAGCGGTAGCTCCTCAAAGGGGCTACCGACCTTTTCGTCGCTCAGGGGGTGCAGACATGTTGCACTTTGACTGAAGCCATCTGACCCAAGAGGAAAGGGAAGAAATAGGGCCGCGCTGCATTTAGTGGTTGGTTTTTTGGTGGCAGGGGATCTGAAACTGACAGCCCTGAAACTGGGCTTCACTGGTTACTTGTCGAGCCGGGTTTTTTGACGCCCCAACCAGCCCGTTTTTGTGCTCACAAGCCAAAAGACGTCAAACAACAACTGCTTCGTGCGCTTTTTTCTCAAAACGAAGGGGTCAACAGGTGGTTTTCGGGTCCCCAGGGTTGCGCAGTCAAGCCACTCGTCCAAGGACGCAGCTCTTTGGTGTTGTTCGACACGCAGAGCGCGCGGACGGGGTCTTTGCAATCTGGGAGGGTACGCGATGGTGCAGCTCTGACGATGGGCGGAGGCGCGGGGAGGGTGGAAGAAGTAGCATACCATCGGAGATACACCAAAAACGCAAATCAGGGTGCAAGAGGTGATTGTGATGCAGCAGCAGCAGCAGCAGCAGCAGCAGCAGCAGCAGCAGCAGCAGCAGCAGCAGCAGATGATGATGATGACGATGATGATGATGATGATGATGATGATGATGATGATGATGATGATGATGGTGACGGTTTGCTCCCTTGTTCGAACAGACAGCTGACCTCAAACTGGTGCAACCTCAGTGGCGGTTGCCTGTAACATTCACAGGTTCGTCCCCTTCCGCTGCATGTTCCGTTGGCAGATGGGATAGGACCTTGGCGCTGTGGAAATGCCTATTTAACGGAGTTCCCCTTACTCTGATCCATTGCTTCGAGAGGTGATGTCTGTGGGGAGTCCGTTGTTGGAAAGACGATTTTGGAGGTTGGGCTAACCATCACTGGTAGGTTGGGCAAAGTCCAAGCTTTTTCAGCACTGATCAGACCAAAACATGTGTCGAGCCAGGCCTTGAGGGTTTCCTTTCGGCTAGAGGTGACCCAATCTTCTTCCCTTCAAAGTGACGTGCACTCTCAACATTCCGAAATGCTTCGGATGGGCAACATCCGCTTGGCACCAGTTGATTCATCAGCAGTTAATAAGGTGTTTATTCATTTGGCACGAAGCGGTTTTTTGTCCATAGCCAGCTTCTTCCGCCCCGCTCCTGTTGGTTTTCCGAAAGAACATTTCGCCATGCAGGAATGTCATGCCAGTCAAAAGCCAAGTTCCGTTGACTTACTAAAGTGCTCCAATTTCCCATGGCTCCATCTTGAGAAGCAGTTTTCCACTTTGGTATGTCTCAGACATGCAAAACCTCCAAAATGGTTGTTGTGCTTTGGTTGCCCAGAACAACAACCCAAAGACACGGCGTTGAAGCAGAGTCTCAGCTTCCCATGGTAGCCGCCTCCGTCCCAACCTTGCACACAACTTGCTGGTTCTTGGGGAATTTCGAGGGTTTGGAATTGGGATCTAGGAAACAAGTTGGAGGTTCAGTTTGAGGTGTTCCAAATCATTCTCTACCAGAACCAGGATAATAATGCGGCAACCCTCAGCCCCGCACTCGTAGGAAGGTTGGTTTCATTGTTCCTTGCAAAATCATCCCATCCGGGATCCCATCCCCTTGCAAGCCACCCCCGGACACTTTCCCGAGCCTGGAACGCATGTCACTCGAAACCGCAGGAGTAAGCTAGGAACCAACCAAATACCCAACCACCCAACCAACCGAAAGCGTGACTCCCATTTCTGGTCCGACGATTCCCATCTCTCAGGTTTCCGCTGGACCCACCACTGAGTGATGCCGGCCTTGATCAGGCCGGTTCGCGAGGTCATTTGGCAGACCTGTGGCAACGCGTGGTTTGCGTCAAAATCGGGAACCAGACTCTGTTCATCTAGCTGTCAAAAATAAACTCTTTCGGGGCTGTCAAAAAAGAAGAAGCTCTTTTGTGGATGGTTGAACAGGGATCGCAAAAGCAAATCGAGATCGACCTGTGCCGAGATCTGAGAAGTCGGATCAACATGGCAACATGGCAACGACGATTGGCTGCGGTACTTGATTTCACCAAGATGAGCTCCCATTGTTGAAAAAGTGGAGAGGCCACGTATCTTTCTAAGAAGGGGCTGCATGACCGCAAAGGGGTTGCCCGAAAGGCAGCACATTGACAGGTCAATGATGTATGACTTCTTTTACTAGCGTGTTCACTAGCGTGCAGTCAGCTTTTGTGTGCGCGTGTATGGCAAGCGTTGACCAGATTGCTACCCGTAGCCTGGTTTCTGATTTTTCAGCTCTGTAATGGTTTCTTGGGAGCCGCGATCGGCGGCACCGTAGCACTTTGGGCGCCCTTTTGTTCTGTTCGATGTCCAGAGAAACTTTGCATTTTGCCAAGGGATGTTAGGACTGAATAGCTTTTAGCCAACTAATCATGGTTGTCGTTGGGAAACAATTTACACACTCACGCGCTGCAACGTGCGCACGGCCGGGCGGCAGTGCGGCACGTCCAATCTGTCAGGTGGCGTTGTGCCACATCGAGCGCAGGCCCCCTTGTGGGGCCTTATCGAAAAGGCCTGGCCAAGTCATTGGCCGAGCGAATCGGCCGGCCAGTGCAGAAGGTGCGGATTGCACTTGCCACATCGACAAGAACGCGATGTGGGAGGTCTATTGTTAGACCATTTTGAGGAGGCCCAACTCCAAGCAACGAAAGGTTGAGGCCTCGAATCTCACCTAAGTTCAAGGAGAACAGGGAAGCGAAACCGCGAAAAAGGAGCCTAATCAGATGCACATCCGAGCCAAGGGTACCTTGAACTGAGGTGGATTCATGCTGGTCCCTCCAAATGGCACCATCGCGGTGAGGTGCCGGGGCCGGAAATTGGATACATGCAAGCCTGAGTGCGACAGCGACCTCAAGCCATGAAACGAATACCGGGCTAGCACAGGTGGAGGCTTTCTGATGAAGCCATTGAAAAACCTGGCGAGGAAAACGTGGCCCGAACTGAAACTCAAGCTTTGAACCATCGAGTTCAGATGGCCATTCCTGACTGAGTGAGACGAGCCAGCTGGCCTGTCCCTCACTGTGCTGATAGGTCGCGACCTCTTCATCATCAGGGATATCATCAGGAGCGTGCCGAAGCTGTTTGGCCTTCTCCTTGCTCTCATTGCTTTGTGCAACAGCAAGGTGAAGGGCTTGGAAAAGGCGAAGGTGGTGGAGTTGTGCTTGTTCGGCACGCTGGTATTCCTTCCAGAGTCTCAAGAAGGAGGGCTCCCGCTGCTGATTTGCGAGCTTGGCTGCTCCGTCAGCAGCCCCGTTCCACCTGATGGTCCATTCATCAGCTGGGTCTTCGCATTCATCAGGGCGTCCATGACCGGGGAGGTGAAGCACCCGAAATTGACCAGGTTGAAGGCGTTCAAGATGTAGCCGGAGTTCCTGCCAGAGATCGCTGTTGCTTGTATCAGGGGCGTCAAACTCGTCAGCTTGAAGTCTCCAAACACCAGAGGCGGCATATGCAGAATCAGTCCACAAGGTTGTAGCACATCCGCATTGATGTGTCCATCTTGCAGCGTACAGAATGGCTGTAAGTTCAGCCCGGTTGATACATTGTGCTTTGCCGGCAAGTGGTCCTGCTGCGATTTGGCATGTATGCGTTGCAGAGATGACTGCCCAGGATGCCAAGGCCAATGGCCGGTACGTAGGAGATGTGCAGGAGCCGTCAGTGAACAGGTGCACGGTCTGACCAGGTTGGGCGTAGGTCTCAAAGACAATCTGCTTGTACTTGAGGCTGTCGAGATAGTCCCTGACTTCACAAAGCAGCGGATTGCTAGGGAGAAGGAGTCGTTCACGTAGGCATACAGGTGAATCATGCCAAAGACGACGCGCTTGATCGTGCTGGGCGTGACATTCAGCATGTGCTGGACACTCAAGGCAACGATGTTCGACGGTATCTAGGGCAGAGCAATGATTACACCGGCTGGCAGTGAAGTTGTCGAACTTGGCCTTCTGGGAGTTGAGGTAGAAGGCTCCTTCTCGAAGGGTGTTAACCCTGGCAGTTTCAAGGGCGTCTAGTCGGGCACTGCAGTGAAGACTGGCTATCCAGTTGATTCCTTGTAGGCCCTGGTAGTCTGCCCGCTGAACAAGGTCCCGAGAGGTGGATTGTAACCAGGCGTCTTCAAGAAGTAGTCGGAGGAGGCCAATGTCAATGGTCATGATGTTGTGGTGATGCCCTTCATGATCGACAAGTGTAGGTGGGGATGCAATCTTCCACGTGATGGCGTTGAGCTGTCGTAGTAACACCGTAAATGGCCCAGCAAAAGCACGGCCATCGTAAGAGGCAGTAAATTCGGCCCAGGTGTCAATCAGGGACGCCTGCTTGTGGAGGATGCGCCTGAAGGTGCGTACGACCTGCCAGAGCTGGAAGAATCCGGGGTCACACAGGATGTTTCCTGAAAGAAGACTGAGCCGGATTCGGGGACTAGCCCCTGCCCGTCCTGCGCCAGTGGCACGGACTGCAGCAGTGCGTAGGCTTTTGATGTTGGCAGTGGAGAAGTCCTCAATGGGCGCACTGTGAAAAACACGTGGCCACAGGGCTTGGTAGAGGACAAGGTGCTTGTTGAAGGTTGGAACGTTGAGCTTCTTGAGCAGGGTCCAGGTTGGTTGGAGTCCAGCAAGGATGTCCGGGTGATGGGCTGTTCTCCTACGGGCACCATAGGTCATTTGACCGCCGAGATCCTTATCCTTGAGGCTCATGCGGCGCCCCATAAGCTGAAGTTGCTGCCGATGTTGAGGATGGACCGCCCAGAGGTAGGTTTTGTCGAGGTCGATCCGTAGCTGGAACATCTCGAGGAAGGCGTCCTGAGTGACAACTGCGTGTAGTAGTGCTCCTGGGTGATTTGCGACAATTTCAAGATTGTCCACAAAAGATGCCGAGGTGGCCCGTGGCGAAAAGTGTGATTGGTACAGATGGTAGCACCAGTCCACAAGAGCCATGGCCAGGCAGCTGAGTGGACATCCTTCGGGGTAGCCACAGTTGGAGAAGAGCGGGCCACCCACCGTGTCATGGACGCAAAATCTTCGGGAGAATCCAACGAGGAATCGATGCCAGGCCTCAACAAAGTTGGAGGGGAAGCCAACGTGTTTGGCGATCTGCTTGATGGGCACTCGCGGCAAGTGGTTGAATGCCTTCTCGACGTCCGCAACGCATCCAACCAAAGATCGGTTCTGTTGAGCATGAAGCTCAATGTGGGCTTGTAGAGGAAGCCAGATCTCCTGAGCCTCACGAGAAGGCAAGAAGCCGAAGGCTGGACAATCCATAAGCTGTGAAAGCCGGGAGAGTCCTTGTCTAGCTCTGAGGGATGCCCAGTTGCGATAGTTCATGCTGAGCACAATGATCGGCCTGAACTGAGCGACCTCTTCGGCCCCGTCGCATTTGGCGATGCCATGGGCGAAGCCGGTGAGCAGCTGTTGTGGCCATTGTCCACCGTTTTCAATGCAGCGAAAGAGGTCAACTTGGGCTTGGCGGAGTGGATCGGGCATGTTGACAAGGTCGTTGCGTCCATAGCCATCAGCGCCTCTTGCCGTGTGTTTCTTGAATCTTCGCAGTGATTGATCCCAAGAAGAGAGGTCGAGGTCAGGAAGCTTGATCAAACTGCGTGGTACAAAGGCTTGTACAAAGCCAAGGATACGCTGCCAGGCTTCTGGAGGGAGGTCCTTGTGCTTGCTCCATCTGTCGGTCCAGAAGTGGCTGAGGGCTTCGTGGATTCGAGCATCCTCAGTGATGTGGATGTGCTGATGTAGCTGTTGTCCAGGAACCAGGAGGAGATCCGAGTCAACCTGGAAGGTGTCCGGGGTGATGTGGGTGATTTGTGCCGGGACGTTGTCAACCCACCATGAGTCGTGCTTGGCGGCCGACAAGGGCTGGTCAGTGAGCACCTGGGTGCCATCCGAGGAGACCGCAATGATGGTAGCAGTCTTCTTTTCGACAAGGCGATCGATGGGTTCTCTTCTGGCCGGCTTGAGGGTCTTGAAGATGCGTGCATGGTGCTCCTGCATTCTAGCCCGGTTGCATTTCGCCTGCTGGCGCAGATTCCAGCTCTCGAAGGAACGGAAGTTGTGCTGGTAGTCAGTGTAGATTCGTTGAAGAGTTTCAAGGTCAGGAGCATGTGCTGGTAAGCAATGAGGGCTGCCTTGGAGCTGGTGTCTTCGTGTCTGCCACCATTCAGAGAAGGATGATTGAAATCCCCGTGCAACAAGAACAGCTCGCCAAACTTCAGCACGGTAGAGTTGGTGAGAAGCCTCTTGACCGCCAGCTTTGACAGAGTGTAGTAAGCTCTGAAGTCGACGGAGTTGGCGGAACCACTGCAAAACAGCACGGCCGACCTGGTCGGAGCAGAGGTGGACTTCGCCTTGCCGACTGGGTCGAGATAGTGGTGGTTGCGGTAGCCGCCGTCTGGGTCGAAGCCTTTGTCCTCTTCCCCAACAAGCTGGGAAGTGGGGTGCGCGATGTAGCGAGAAGGTGCTGATGGAGGCCTTCCTCGTAAAGTTGGCCAAGTTGTGCGTAGTGATGCGTGAGGTTGGTGGTTGGTTGAAGAAGTTGAGGCTCAGGCTGGAGGTCGGAGTGCCAGGTGTCGATCTGGACATCATCCCATGGAATCTGAGCTGGGAGAGGCCAAGCCCAGTAGGAAGCGCCACCATCGGGAAGTCGAAACGTGGCGGAGAGGGCTCCATGGTCGGAGAACCAGGTTGTAAAGCTGGATTGGACAAAGTAGGCCGCGAGCTCAGGAGAGATGTAGATGCGGTCGGGTCGAGAGATTCCTCTGTACGTGTTCTGAGGAGCGCATCCAGAGATTCTGGCGTGGAGTCACCCGAGACGTATCGCATTCCGTGGGAGCCGAGGATGTACTCACTTGTGATGCTCTGGAGCATCTCCTCAGTGAGGGCGCGGGCATTGGGCCACGTAGGAGATGTTGGCCAAGCATACAAGTTGATGCTGGACAGCTGGATGTTGTCAATCCAGAATCTGGTGTGTTGTAGTCGACCAATCTGATGATATTGGTGAAGACGTGGGACGTGGACTGGTTGAAGTGGCACATCAGCAAACTGCATTACTCCTGTCCACGTTCCGGTCGTGCTGGAGCCGGTGCGCAGAGGAGCAGGGGCTCCGTAGCTGGTTCTGATTCTTCTGTGATCTTGCCGGGCAAGGGACTTGAGGTGCCGGTCAAATGTGCTGATGGCTCCTGCGGCAAGGTGAGTCTCACTCACATTCCATATGCCCGGGGGCAGCTTGGAGATGTACAGGGCCTTGCCGTTGAGGCCGGTGGGATTGGTGGTCCCAATTGTGAGGAGCGGTCCAGGGTTCTGGGCTTCTCCATATCTGTGAACCCGAGATGGAGGTGCATGAGGAAAGCACATTTGCCACCGTGGCCTGCCCGACCCGAGTTCGCGGGTGACCGCGCTGTGCAAGAAGAGCTGGGCAAGACAGGGCACGGTGGGCCTGTGCGCAAAATTGTTGACGTTGAAGCCAAAAAGGGGGTGGCAAAACGCCGGCTCAAGTGCAGGCTGGCCAGATAGACTATGGAATTGTCTGTCTCCGTGATGAAGAGCCGATGCGAGTCGATCACTTGGTTGGCCACCCGAATGATGGATACCAAGGTTGTGCACGTAACTGTTCAAAGAGCTGGTAGTGCATGAGAAAAGCGGCCAGTTGTTGTAGAGTGGCTCCCCAGTGTGACCATGGTCAGCATCCCACAGGCTGAGTCGTGTCACTGGCTGAAGAATCAAACTAGTAGCTGAAGGGCAGCAGGTGGCCTGCTCCGGAGTGAAGTACGGATGTGTCCCTGGGGCATCACGTCCGTTGACGGCAAGGATGAGGGTGACCCAGATGAGCCACCGAGGAAGGATCCAGGTGTTGATGGAGGGGTTCCAGCTGTGATTGACTTTTTTGGGCACTCGACGTGCTGGACAATCGAGCCCCGGTTGTGCTAGTCAATCAGTGCGGTGCTTTTTGCTCAGCAAGGCTTCGATGTTACCAAAGCCTGCCGACATCTCCCTGCGAATCTCCGCATTGTGGTCGTGCACAGTTTTGTTGAGGTTGCCGAGCTCAAGTTGCTGGGTCTGGACCTGAGTGGCCAGGGCATTGATCTGGCGGTTGGTGACCTGATTGGCCTCCGCGGCGTCACCAAACCATTGCTCGAATTTGACGTTCTGTTGTCGTAGCTCGGCTACGGATGACTCCAGGAACTGGAAGCGGGTGTCGAGTTTGTCGCGGTCGTCGCCCTCCATGTTCTGGTCGGTGTCCCATCCAGAGGGTTGCTGCCATTGGTCAATTTGCTTCTGGAGCGAGGCAGTGACGGTGGCTTTGATGCGTTCTTCTGCTTGTTGAAGACGATCTGCGGCTGGCTTTGCTCCTGCGCTTTTGCCTTCAGCCGGATGTTGATGAAACCACTGTGACCATGGGTCACTTCCGGCTTGCCAAGGGTCTTGCGAGGCACGGGCGGCTGGCTCGGGGTTGTTGTTCAGGTATTTCTGCGTCCTGTCAAAGGCGACCAGTGAGGGGCCGTTGAGATCGGGCTTGAGCGTACGGAGCTTGGTAACAAGAACATCACCATGAGCTCCTTGAAGGATGTCACTGGGCGGGGGAGTGTCGGCACCGACCTCCCATCCGATACCGTGTTGATCACCTTTGCATGGCTGAAGTGGCTTGGCCTTCCATTTCCAAGCCGCAAGGGATTTGACGAGTCCTTGCCGCTGAGTTCCATGAGGAAGGGGAAAGATCTTGTAGATGTCAACGACCTTGACCTGGAGGTAGGGCTCGTCGGGCTTGAGCTCCTTGTGTGCTTGTGGTAGGTGGTCTGAGGCGAATCGGAGCCCATATCGGTCGTTGAGACGCACGATGGAGACCGAGCTTTCCGTGGTCCTGTGCTTGTAGGAAATGGTCTGAAGAGTAGCTCCAGCAAGCCAGACGACACCGAACTGCTCATCCGGGGAGCGTCCAGTGGAGTCCCTGGGGTCGACATAGAGACCATCCGTGCCGGAAAGGTTGAGCAGGTTGTGGAAGGCAACCTGAGGGATTCGTACAAGAGCGGTCCAGCTGGTGGCTTTTTCTTTGGGGACACGAGCTCCTTGTGCGTTGACCCACTGCCTTCCCCAGATGTCAAGGATGACACTGGTGACTTGTTCTTCATCAACTGGGGGATGGAATTTTCGGCAGGTGTCACCGCAGCCTTCAGAGCGGCAGAGCGTCATGATGGGGTAATGCTGCATGACCTGACGCATAGGTCCCTCAACGAAGGTAGTCCATGGGTTGGCCCATTGGTCCTGGTAGATGGCAAGCTTGATCGTACAAGTTGCGATGGGTGCAACATCTGGGAGTGTGTTGCGTACTGGCCGTGCAACCATGACCTGGCCAAGCTGAATGATGCTGCCGTGAATGAGGATGGGTTCCTGCGTGGCAATGTGCTTTGCAGGGAAGAGGATGTTCTCGGTTGGAAGTTGTCCACAAAGCGTTGGTGGGATGCAGGTGGTGGTGAGTATCGCGAGGGGGCCAGTGCTGAGCTGGATTCCTTCCTTGAGGTATGGAGCTGCTTCGCTGATGGTAGCAAAGCCGATGCCAGTGCGACCTTTGCTGAGGTTGTGGATGGAGAGAGCTTCAATGGGGATGCCGTCTTCCCCAGTGAATGTGCCTGGTATGAGCTGAAGCTCGCTGGGCGTGATGTTGCACTCAGCTTTGCCTTCAGAGGCACGTTCTGGTTTGTTCTTGTCCTTCTTTTTGACGGAGGTGCTGATGCCGAACTGGCTAGCAGCCTTGAGCTGGACTTTCTTGAGGAGTTCGTCGTGCCTGATCCACTGGAAGGGGCTTGATGGCCTGGATCCTAGCGCCTTGAGGGCGCTCCATGTTTGCTTGGAGGCCAAGGCCTCAGCAATACTGCTTAGGCCGAGCTTCTTGATGGCGTGGGTGGCTCTCTCCTCAACGCGATCAAGTGGTACACCCTTGTCTGTGAGGATGGCGGTGAGCTGCTTGAGCACTTCCTCTTCATTGCATGGGCCGTTGGCTGCGTGGATGTACTCGTTGGTGGGGTTGCCAGCTTGAAGGTGACGATGCCAAGTAGCAATGTCGGGCTGGTTGGACTCAGGCCAGAGGTCGAGAACGGCCGCGAGATGAGCAAGTGCTATAGTGCCGCACGTGTAGTTGTCTTGTTGGTGGTAGTAGGTGAGGCTTTGGATGCACTTGCACGGGATGTTCCATTGACTAGCAAGGGTCGTAGCGATGTAGTGGCCACCTTCGTGAGCCCGATGATCGAGCCCGTCAAAGATGGTTGCCTTGAAGCAGTGTTCGTCAGGTTCGGCAACAAGAAGTGCCCAATGACCGTCAAAGGCGAAGATGATGGTGGTAAGAATGGAAGGGTCGAGGTTGGTGATGGCTTCAAGTGCATGTGGCTCGAGGACGAAGTGCTGTTCCTCATCTCGCTTGACTAAGAGAGGAGCCGGGCATTGATATGGCTGGCCTCCGAGTTCCCCGTGTGTGTGAGCTAGTCGATGCAGCTCACTGCTGATCTGCTGGTCATTGAGCCCGTGCTCAGAGGGTCCACCGGCAACAATGAGGCTCTTACAGTTGAGAACAGTGTTGTGCCATAGGCGAGCGTCAAGCCGAAGCGCGTGGCCAAGCAAATCAACAGGTGGTGTCTCCCTGGGGTTGATGTGCCCTTTGAGGCATGCCTGGAAAAGGAAGGTGCCAGCCTGAGTTGAGATCGTGGTTGTGGTTCTCCCGATGTGGAATTGGATCTCGATGTCATGGTTGCTGACATTTGGGTTGGTGGTGCATGGGGAATGCAAGGTATAGGGACCAAGCAGACCTCTATCTTGAAGGACGGCATCAGCTGGCACCGGTCGGTTTCCATCCCAGAGCTGCAGTTGTTTGGGGAGTTCGGCAAGGCATTCTTCTGCTTGAAGCAGGTCTTGCACGTCCATGGTTGTCCTGAAGCCATACGTGTCGAGTGGCGTGGGAGTCGTCTGTGGCCCAAAGGTGGTGCTTCTGCCAGAGGAGCTCGTGCTTGGTGGACTGGATGAGGGTCTGGGGTTGGCACAAAGGTTCCCAGCCGTAGTAAGCTTGGACTGCCTTGACAAGATGTGCGCATACCCATTGTGCTTGAAGGGGTGCAGCGACCTGGCCGATGAGGACAAGCCCAGCTCTGGCGTCCCCAGGGAACTTGTAGTTCACTGGGATGGTGCATAGCAGGGCCGCCTCAGACGTATGGAGGTATCGGGGCTTGCCGGTGACTTGGGAGATGATGTAACATCCCCTGATGCCCCCACGCTGTAGTCGCTGTAGGTTGAAAGGAGCTTGTCGACAACCACAAGGGCATTGGCGCAACACACTGCCATATGAATGGAGCAACGTGGGACATGTTCCAGATTGTTGTAGTAGGCGAGGTTCCTGGCCATAGTTGCTGTCCATGTAGAACGTGAGCTCGACCTCGTCCAGTTGGAGTTGCTTCTCGGCCACGGTGTCCCAAAGCGGCCAGTCAGGAATGACGTGCTGGATGGTACTGAAGTGGATGTCTTTGCCCCAGGGCACGAAGTCGGTGAGGTCAAATTCCTTTGGAGCCAGGATTGCCCACCATCTGACCCGGTTGCATGGCCACTGGTCCTGCAGCGACAGCACGATGGTTTTCAGTTGAAATCCCATCAGGGTGGCAAGCTCGTTGAGGTGCTCATTGATGAACCCATGGTTCTGGACTCCCGGGACGCACTCCAGGATCACCGCAGAGGCTTGCGTCAACCAGGCTGCTTGAAGTGTGGCCAGAAAGACCTTAGATCTGGGGTCGTGCTTGCCGCGGTTGTCACCTTGAGAGCTGTATGGTTGGCAGGGAAATCCTGCTCCAAGTACAGTTCGTCTGTGATCACTGGCTCCATGTAGGCGAGCAATGTCCTGAGGATTGCACAAGTCGCCGTGTATGACGTTGTTGGCGCCATTCTTGATGAGGGCCTCACAGGCCAATGCACAGTGGTCCAAGTAGGCGACTGTTCGGATGCCAGTCTTAGCGGCGCCTAGTCCCAGGCCACCCATGCCGGAGCACACCTCCTTAATGTGCTGGTAGTTCACAATGCTGATGGGGTTGTGGGCATACCAGGTGGATTGATCTTGGGGCAGCACGAACGTGGAGCCATCTGAAGACTGGCAAGCCACGAAGCTGTAGACGGTGACGAGCTGCTCCCGCGAGAAGAAGTCGGGGATCCACACTTTCATGCCGATGGACACCTCCTCCGCGGAGATGCACGTGCCCATGCGCACTCCACCAATGCGAAGCACTCCGGTGAAGTCGCCCTCGCGAGAGGCGAGGTCGGCGATCCAGCAAGGCGCAATCATGGCGGGCCAGCTCCCGAGCGTCAGTTGATGGCTAGTCCACCACTGGCAGGTCTCGGGCCGAGACTTTGGGAAACAATTTACAAAATGTAAATTTTTGCTCCCCTTCCAACGTCAACCAAGTAATGGGTTTTCCAAATTAAACCACTAAGTTAAACTTTTAGCAGGGGAGCAGAAAGCAACCGAGGAAAAGTCAACCCCAAAAAGGGTCGCCGCATTTTAGCTTTTGGACCCGTCACGCCAACTTGGACCCACATCAGATAAGGGCCTCCCAGTGTGGCGGGCCGATCGTCTATGGGCGGGATTCACTAGATTTCCCCACAAAATCCAGGGACTCACCAATTGTCCCATGTCCTTTCAATGTCAATGATTCGATTCAGCCACCAATATTCGATTGGTTCTAAAGGTCACATTGCACATATGTGTATGTGAATATTATAATATATATATATAAGCTAGGTTTTCAGTAGTGCCCTTTTACCCTTTTGTTTGGGGAGGGTTCCCCTACTAAAATAGACTACAGAAACAAGTTGGTACCTTATTCCAATTTCTCTACCGGAGGACCTAGTATATACATATACATATATACATGTATCATTCGATTTTCGTAGCCAGGGCAGCGTCTTCCCTCGACTCACCGAACGGGTTTTCGTTACGTCGACTCTCCACTCCCTCAGGCCGACGGCATGGGTCGGCGCATCAGCAGCTTCGCGGAGCAGCGGCTCGGGACGGACTCGGGACTCGCGGAGAGCGGAGCGGAGAGCGGAGAGCGGAGCGGCGTGTCGGAGCGTCACGGAAAAGCCATGATGTGGACCCAGGGTTAATAAACCCGTCCCATTATTAGGGGGGTGTTCCCTCCAAAAGCCCTTAGCCTTTTAGCTTCTTAGGGTTTTAGTGGAGGTTTCCATTTAGCCCACCAAAGGTTACACTTTTATCAGGGGATCTGAGGACAGCCCAATAATGGGAACCCCAGATTGAACCCTCCCATCAATCAACTAACAGGGGGATTCCCAGAGTTCATCAACCCCTTTAATTCATCCGGAGTCAACATTGGAGATGACCCACAAGGGGTTGGTAGGGTTAGGGTTGAACATGTTAGACCAACGCTCCAATTTAGATGAAACTCTTGAAACTCTTCATACTGGTAAACCTATTGCTCCATAGGGTCTTATTTCTTATATTTTCGTCGGTTCTATTATCCTTGGGTAGTTCCGGTAAACATATTAGTCCTGGTTCGACTTGTCCCCCCACGGTTTTAATGATGGCTTGGATATCAGGGGTAGGGATGCTCCAAGAGCAACAAGGATACTTGTTCGTCACGTGCAATCAACACCGATTCGGGGATTGATGATCCGGTTAAAAAATAAATCCAGTGCGGAGATCCGCCGGAATGAGTTCCTGAAGCATGGTTCTGGAATTACGACCATTCTTGCACCGATCGGTTTATGGCTCACATGTCATTCTGGCTTCAGCTGTGCGCGATTTGACCGGGGAGTTCTTCGCACAGTCCCAAAGTTACTGCCGTACACTTTGTGCTAAATAGCCCAGATCTTTAGATGTACAAGGGAAGCCGAAAGGGGACGGGCATTTTGTTTTTTTTTGTCAGACCCTTTATCTAACACCCAGATGACACGCAACACATCATCTTCTGCTTAGATTGGGTTGGTTGGTTGCGGGTCAAGCTTCCAAAAGGAACCAGCAACGTTTCTTTCAAAAGAGCAGTTCACGTGAAACAGGCCCGAATCTGCTCCAGGCGACCAGTTTTCACTCAAGGCCACTGTCAGGAGCGATTCTCTCAAGTATCAACATATGTGCTATGAGGTTGTGTCTATATGTGTTGAGGTCTGTGTCCTGAATTCGGCCCCACTTGCGAAGTCTCAAGGGCCACCCAGCCTGGTTTGCGCGATGACTTTGTTCAGGTCATGTGTGGAAGTGGCAAAGGATTGTTTGTTCGAAACATTGCGGCGGCGCTTTTTGATTTCTCGCAGCATAAGGAAGGGTACCTCCTTCCATGTGGTGGTTTGCTCGCCCTACGCGCGATGTGTGCAGACTGCGGTCAAAATTTGCAAGCAGCTAGGCAGGGACGAGCTCGGAGCTCGTAGCTGGGGAGATCGACGTGGGCTGGGTCCAAATTTGGAGCGCCGTGGTTGGAGTCCTTTTGACTTTCAGTGTGAGCAAGCTTGCTCTGAGGCTACCCAGTTGTGACGCGTGGGAGACCATCCCAGAAAGGGTCCCACTGGATTTGACGCGTTACGCGACGGACTAGGGGATTTGTAGCATGTAGCAGCACGACTGACACCATGATTCAAGCAAAACATGGCGACTAGGGGAGACATGGTTCTCTTCTGAGAACCTTCCCGAAAAGGTCTGTGTTCTATCAATACAGCGACGTAAGCACTGACTTTCTGGCAGCTCGGTGCGCTGCTTTCTGGCTATTTCCTCATGGAGTAGTAGCTCATCCATGGTTGTCGTTGGGAAACATTTTGCATTTTTGCTTCTTGTGGCTTAGTGGGAAGTCCCCACTTAACTGCTAAAATCTAATCTTTTGCTCCCCTTCCAACGTCAACCAAGCATCAGCGTCCCGAGTTCGGGGCCACGAACACGGAGAGGCTGCCTTAAACGCGTAGCACCGTTGCCTGAGCGGGTGAATGCCAGTCTGCCACTTGCCCCCGTAAATCCAGTTTCTTGGTTGCCTTCCTTCCCATGCTTCCCTTTTCGGGTGTCCGTTTCCCGGTTGACATCACCCCAAAGAGATTCACGTAAAGTACGGTCGAACACGTCTTCGGCTCTTTGTCCTTTCGGGGTGCAGGACATGGGGCAAACTCAGCAGGGTTGTGGGATCAAGGGGTTTATCCCCACTTCTGTGATACAAGGAATCTCCCCCTTTGTATGGGGGGTTAGTCTTTGGGAAGCCCTTTCTGTTTTATCAAAGTGGTCATTTCCCACAGCCCCGAAACTCAGGAAACAAATCCGACAAAACACCGCGCCGAGACCTAACTTGCCCGTGGGACCGTACAATTTTGATGCTGGCTCACATGGGTGTTGCTAGGGCACCCTAGAGGTGGTTTCAGAGAGAAACCAAAGGGAATATCACTCTTTGAGGAGGGTCCGCCATTATATATCATATAATAATATATTATATATATATATAGGAAAAAGGTACTTAGTTTTTCAAGTTGGCGGCCACACATATATATATATATCTATACATACACCTGTATCTACACACCCACATGTCCTTTTCAGACGGTAGGGGAGAAACAACCATTTGGTAGGCCCAGGGGTCAAGATGCTCATCGACTTGTCGCTGGGTGAGATCTACGGGCCTTCCGTTATGGGCGAGGCGGATGGAAGAGGGAGGGAGGAGAAGTTGCAATGGGCACGCAGCGTGTTTTTAAAAGGAACCATGAGTTGAAGCATTCTGGTTGTGGTTCGCATTTTCGGTTGAACCAGTTATTTTGTATCACGCTTGTTGTTTCCAATATGGCTTTTGGCAGCTATGGCCCGGATTTACCGGATTTCACCAGGGTCAGAGCCCAGACTCGTGTCCATGTGCGGTGGGGATGGAGGGCTTGCACCATGCGTGTCTTAAAACAATAGGGGACCCAGCATCCCAAAAAGAGTACCCCCAAAATTAAGAAGAGGAAAGTCGCCTATACCCATATCCAGTAGTTTGGGATCAAATTACGCGGGCAAACCAACCACTGAATAGAATGAGGACTCGCGAATTGTCCAATGCAAAAAAGGTGTGTCTCCTTTTTTGGATAGTTTTAGAGGGAAACCAAAAGGACACCACCCGTTTTGGGGGGTTCCCTTATAGTGAGAAACCCATATCATGGAGAACAAACTATGGCCCACTGCATGCAGAGAGTGTTTCACGTCACGGCACCAATGCAAATCGGGATCGGCTTTGCAAGAGCTGCTTGTACCATGGCGTATATGCAGGGAATGCCTCGTAGCAAACGCCAGGATCTCGTCTTTATGTTCTTACTTGGACAAACAAGGCAACTCTTTAAAAGAAGACGCAGCACATAGGGCTGCCCGGTAATGTCGACCCCGTTCATCTCTAAACGGGATCCCCATTGTTCAACCACATCTGCTTTTCCCTCCCTGCAAATACTCAACCAGATATATATACTGTCCGGTAACCAATAGTCGGTTTGGATTGGTGGGACTTGAACCCCTGATTCTTCCCCCAACCACCCGCAAACTCCCTAAAGGTCGCACACTCAGAACTCAGAGACCCGGATTCGTTCGTTCGTTCCCAAGCACCAAACCACCTGAGTCACAATCAAAACCTGGGTAGATGAAGGTTAGGGACGATCCCAGCCATAAAATATCTGCGGGAATCCGCCTTTGAAGCATGGTTCTGGGATTACGACCATTTTTGTACCGGTGTTTTGAGCAAGCGACTCGCTGGTTCGGCGCCTTTTTGCCAACACCCTTTTTTTTCGAGCACTCATGTCGCCATCTTCGGATCCGGGGGCTCCAGTGCAACAGAAGCCTTGGAGCACCAAACCGCGGCTGAAGATGTCATCCTCTGCCAAAAGCGGCAGGTCGAGCCACGAGCGCACCTGCGATCCTTTTCCGCCGCTGCCCCTTGGCCTTGGCCCGCCGGAAAAAAAAAGATGCCGCAGACGCTTCCTGGTAGTGGTGTGGGTCCTCTGGTTCCCCCCGTCTTTTTTTGTCGAAGGTGTGTCCCTTTCAAAGCATCAACCAGCAAACGGATTCTTTTTTCTTCTCGGCACATCAACCTTCAGGATCTTGCCCCAAATCCTGCGGGTCTTGGGGGGTGGTCGGTCAAGAATGGGCCCTTTTGCAGGACGCTGACTTGTCGTGCCTTTCCAGTTGAGACCCAAAAAGGGATCCATGATTTTGTCTGAGCTTCCCATGAGTTTCCATGCATGCATGCATCACACATGCATACATGCACGGCATTCACGCATGGACACAGGCATGTATTCATGTATACAGGCATACATGCATAGCTGCATTCATGCATGCATTCATGACCATGCGTGCATAAATGCGTACGTGCACATGTGCGTACATACACGGCATGCATAAATACACAGTGTATATATATATATATATACTAGATAGGCCACCTCCAACAGGTACCTTCACCCACCATTTGAAACAGCTACGGAGGAAGGTTTGGGGGGAGTCTACATGATGCAAATACTCACGTTACATGACATTAATTTTCATTGCATCTCATTTCATTGCGTTACAGGACATGGCATACATGCATACATGCATAGACTGTCCGCCCAATGCGTGCGGTGCTGAGGTAGACTACTGCAATGCCAACGGGGTCAGTGTGGTGCGCCGCTTTGTGGGCGATTCACCGGCGCCTCGGGTGATACGTCCAGGTGGGGGAATCAACCGCCAGGTTGTTTTTCTTTCTCTTTATTTGTTTATTTGCTTATTATTTGTTTAGTTGTTTATTTATTCATTGTTATTTTATTTATTGTTTTGGGGGGGTTGGCCCCGGCATCAGTATGAACAGCCATTATATAAGGGTCATACAGCCGTTTTTGCCTACAGCAGTACAATCAATCGCCAGAGGTTATGCGCCCCATTTTCCCTACATCACTACCGTTAATAGCCTTTTAGAGGTTACACCCCATTCGCTGGGGGTAGTGGAAACTGACTTAGGGTCCATGCAAAGCAGTCTCCTCGAACTTCGGACTGCCGTGCTGAAGAATCCATGGCCCCAGGTTGCACAGCCCTTGTTTAGGTTTTTTTGGCCACATCTTCGGATTCTTCGGCACTTCTTCGCCACAATCAACACCCGGGTAGATGAAGGTCAGGGGACAATCCCAGCAATAAAACAGCTGCGGATATCCTTCTTAATTCTTGAAGCATGGTTCTGGGATTAACACCCTAATTATACCGGTGTTTTGATTGCTAGTGACTCACTGGTTCGGCACAGCACCTTTTTTTCGAGCACTCATGTCGCCATCTTCGGATCCGGGCCCCAGTGCATGCAACAGAAGCCTAGCAGCTTGGGGGCTTTTGGCCGCTGACTGCGACATCCTCAACTGCCTAACGATGGTAAAAGGGACATGACCCTCAATAAGGTGGGGAACCCAGGATCAGAGGTTTACTTGTTGGCTTCAAAATGACCCAGGGACTCCTTTTCGTGCCGTTGGCGTCCTTTTAGGTCAGCTTGACTTCATATAGACGGGTTCCGCTGGCTTCAGTTTGGAATCGAATCATTTAAACCAGTGATTTACCAGTGCCCACTTGCTTTTCCAAATGGACAACTAGCCGCCAGGCCTGAAACCGAACCGCAAGATGTGAGAGCTCCGATTTCGGACGAGGTGACTAGGGGCCGTGTTTTGCATTCAGCGAAGTAGGGCGTGTGTCGTGTTTCAAGGTTCTGGACAGGGGCAGCGAGAGCTGGTCGGCTTTTTAGGCTCGGGTTTTTTGAAGTTCCAGGCTGCGTGCTTCTAGGTTCCAGGGCTCCGGGACAACTTGAATCAGGTTGGTTTTTGGTTGGTTGGTTGGTCTGTTGGTTGGCTGGTTCTTGAATACTACAAGGACCAAAACCCCCAACGAAGTAAGCAACGAACCAACCAGCCAGCCAGCCGACCAGCAATGAATGGAATTATGGAGTACTAAACTAAATTATTTTGTGGGCTTCCAATAGTGCTTTTGTTGAGGGTACCTCTTTTAGTTGGTTTTCAAAGGGAAACCAAAAGGAACACCGTTGCGCCTTGTTCTTTTGGGGGGGGCGGGTGGGGGTCCAACCTAAGAGAAGACGAGCGCCAAGCACAGGGAGCAGCAAGAGACCGCGGCATGCAGACAGCGGCCCAGTCGACCGACTCCCGGTTTGGCAAAGGGAGTTGCCCAGCGGCCCCTCCAAAGCGCACCCCGGTTTCAAGGCGCGCCCAGAACCGGAGGGGAATAGGAAAGGCGTACAACAAATCTTGGCCCCCGATCAATTTTGACCAAAGGATGCGCAGTGGCGAGCTTTTTTTGCCGAGTTGGACTGTTGGCCCTTTGGTCTGTTCATGGATGTTGTTGGGAAACATGTTTTACATTTTTGCTTTTTGTGGTTTAGTGGTTGAAATCCAACCACTGAACTGCATAAATTTGAAAATGTTTGCTCCCCTTCCAACGCCAACCAAGTGTTGGTCTTCGAAGCGGCAAGCCGATTTGTCCTAAACTCCGAGGTGTGGCCCGAGTCTCTGCAGGATGCGCGTCGGCGATTTGCGTTGCGATTCCTTCAGTACTTACAAAGGGGCGTGACCGCAAAGCCGCTTGGCGAGATTGGCATGCCAGTTTATGCGCCCATGCCGCTCAGCGACCTTCCAACTTGTTTGGTTTGTTTGTTTGGTTTGTTTGTTTGGTTTGTTTGTTTGTTAGCTTGTTTGTTTGTTTGTTTGTTTGTTTGTTTGTTTGTCTATGTTTGTTTATTTATGTGTGTTTTTTATTTATTTATTTTATTTATGAATGCATGTTTGCATGTTTTTTTTTTTTTTTTTATATGTTTATTTATTTCTTTAGTTGTTTACTTACTTATTTATTTATTTATTTATTTATTTAGCTTTTATTGGTTTGTTGTTTGTTGTTTATTTGTTTGTCTTTTTGTTTGGTTGTGTCTGTCTCCCTCTGTTTCCCTTGCCGCAATCTTCAAACAACATTCGTTTGGTTTTGTAGGGATACCAACATATGCTGGCTAAATGGATGGCGATGGCAAGGGCGGGCCCCTTGAGGCTTGAGCCTGTACTTCAAGGTACCACTGTAGGTCACCAGGGTTGTTGGACCTTGATGGCGAAACCTGAAGTTTGTCTAATGGCTTGCCATGGCTTGCTTTGGGGGAGATCACATGTGGGGGTGTCACCAAAACGTATATGTTGGGATATTGCCCAAAGGTTTGGGGCAAGAACCCCATGTTTAAGGGTATGTTGAGGGTCCAGGTACATGGGTCTGGATTTCCCTAAAGCCTTCGGCGTCCTGGTGGTTTAATTTGACCCATACTCATGTTTTGAGGGTAGGGCTCGATCTATCCGCAAGAACATGGCGTCCCAAGGCCCCTCCAAGAAGGATGGGTGTATCTTTTTCGGAGTTGGCACCCTCTTTGTGGCTGAAGGGAGGCTGCTGTTGAAATGGCATGGATGGGCGTGCACTGTTGGGTGCATGTGGCTCTGTCTTTTCTAAGGGCACTCCCCTTTGCTTGGTTTTGAAGGACACCAAAAGGACAGCCACCCATTTTGGGGGTCCAACTTAGAAAATGGCACGCCTATATGGTCAGTTTCTCCCGGCAATTGCTTCAGGCGTGAGTGTCGCGCCAAGAGCCCAGTGTTGCCCTTCGAGGGAACACTCAACGGTGTTTCAATTTAGTGTTTGCCCAGCGTCAGAGAGCTCTCCCAACAGCCCGGCACACCGCACTACTCCAACTTTCTATCCATTTGCAGGAGAAGCATGAGAAACTACTGCGCTCGTAAGCTTCCTTGGGTTCATGGACTTTAAACATGTTGGGAAGACCATGTTAGTGGTAAATATCGAGTTCAGTTTTTTTCTTTATGGCCAACTCCACTCAAGAAGTCATAAGGTATTTCCCCGCGCTTTTCGTTCCTTCGAAGCACGCAACTCTTGCGAGCGGAAAGGCTCCAGGAAGTTGAGAGTATCGTGGTCTTCCATGGGGCAAATCCCGGTTAGCCCCCAGTGAACATCCGGTTCAATCCCCACTAAAATAGGTTCTAAAATGGGTGGCGAATTCATCTAGCCCAAAATGGGATCCCATTGGTTTTGACCCACAGCCAAATCCCCCCCCCCAGAAGAAGACATGTCCTTTCCAGACATGAAGGGTCACCAATGTTTGGACCCTCGGAGAACCTGACAGACCGGGGATTTTTCCTGGGTTGCTTTGAGTGAATATACTCATGGGTGCTCAGATGGGAGGTGGTTCCCCTTCAACCATTTGCTTGGGTTATTTTGAGGTCAAACTTTGGGCGTCTTGGGCTTTCTCAAATCCGATCGAGGCGGAACTTTGTCATCATCACTCACGGCGATTGCATCGGCTCCGTGATGGGCATTATGCCCGCGCCGGCCTCAGTTAGACTTGAAGATCTCCGCCTGGCAGTTGTGTCGGCGTGCTAATTGTTTTGACCCTCGGCAGGAATGAAAGTGGCAGACGTCCTATGTGTCGCCTAAAAAGGCATTGTTGGCAAGCTGTTGAGTCCCTGCAATTTGTTAGTGGCCCACAGCCACAGAGCATCCAGCCTTTCAAGTTCTGCACGCAACCCATGTAGGTAAATAACAAAAATGAAATTTCACTCATTGGAGGAATGTGGGTCATATTGCATGGAGTGTTTGGGTTATGATATGGTCTGGACCCATGTATCATGTCTGGGCGCTGGTTTTATTGTTTGCACGTTCCAGGACCAGCAGGACCGCATGGTCGAGAAGGCTCGGAACATGTCATGCGCAAATGAGGAGGCCAAGCACAATCTGGAAGGCTCATAGTTTCAATAGCCAGCTGAAGCTGCCTTCTGTTTTTTTCTTCTTCTTTTTTCCGAACATGGCGTCTCGTTGTATTGTTGGCAAGTATGTTTGGCTCGTTTGCTCACGTTCCTTGGACCCTCTGTTCACGGCCCCGAGTTTGCTAACCATGCGCTGATCCCTGCAGACACGGGGACTGGGACGACTTCCTCTTGGCTGGGCCCAAGGGACACGGGGCGCTTACTTGGGAGATCCAACAAGATGGATGTGTTGGGCCCTCTTACCAAAGAGGGGTTCCCCGGAAGAACGCACAGTCATGCCAGCCTTTTCCATCGGCGTTGCAGGGTGAAAGTACGTGTTTTTGTACAGTCTTTTTGGCAGGGAGTCGAAGTACTTTGCGCACGCAGCACCTGGATTTCATGGCATGCACAGTACCTACTCATTCACTCACTTACCCATTCACTCATTCATTCACTCACTGACTCACTCACTGCCACACACACACACACACACATACGCACTGAGTCACTCACTCTGCTTGGAAGCCCGGTGGGGCTAGACAATGATCACCGCTACGCATGCGGTTGTTTCCCGATCCTTCAATTTTAAAACCCTAAATCAGGGCACTGTGGCAAGCTTTTCGAGAAATGGTGTATCTGAGTGCCTGTTTCGGAACAAGATGTGAGCAGCGTCCAGCCGATGGGCAACTTGGGGTTGCCTGTGCTGATGCGGGTTTGCCACTTTCTGTGCTGCCAAGGGCAGTGGACCTCAGGTTTTTGTCTGTGCCACTTTCTATGCCACGGGAGACTCAACGTAAAATGACAAAGTAGTCATGGGGATGAACCTCTCGCAGAACTGGGTATGGGTCAAAATTAAACCACCAGGGGACTACATAGATTTTAGTCCATGTCTCCATTTCCCAGGGCAAAATTCATTTGGGGGTTACCCGATTTTTTCGACCACCACAGCCACTTTGGGTGTCGTCATGGGAATGAACCAATCGCAGAATTGGGGTTTTGGGGTTGCCCAATTTTTTCGACAGCCACAGCCACTTGGGGTGTCGTCATCGGAATGAACCAATCGCAGAATTGGGGGTTTGGGGTTACCCGATTTTTTCGACCACCACAGCCACTTGGTTTTGTTGGGGTTCCCCGATTTTTTACCGACAGCCACAGCCAACTGTAGTCATGGGGATGTAGCTATCGCATAATTGTTTGGTCAGGTGGACTACGGCGCGATTATTTTGGGCAGCCGCGCTGCAGTCGCCAAGCTGCCAAAGCCGTCCCCGAAGAGGGCACCTTGCAGAAAGCGCGTGGGATCGCATGGCGTGGCAAGTCACCGGTGGTTGGTCCCTTTTGGGGGGACACCCGCCAAGAGAAGAAGAGCCGTGGTGTTTTTCCTGGTTGTTTCCCTTTAAAGCCACCCAAAAAGTACCCTCAAAAAGAATGCGCACCCAAAAAGAAGACGAGAAGTGGTGTTTCCTGGTTGTTTCCCTTGAAACAAAAACACAAAAATGAAAAGACACGCCCAGATCACCCCAGACCTTTGCGCCACGAGCCACGAGGCTCCCTGGCTTTGGGATTCCCTTTGGCCCTTAAGCCGTAGATTGAATTGGTTGTAACGCCTGCTTCCATTTGGTTAAGAATACGTTTTTTTCATTTTTTGGTTTCAAAGGGAAGCTATCACTACCGGACAACCTCTTTCATTTTGTTGGTTTTCTTTGGTGTGAATCTATCGCTACCGGACATATTTTTATTTTTTCCCAGGAGGCGAAAACGCAAATGGAGGCCTGGCTTGAGGCTCCAGGGCTGTTTTCTCCTTGAATGGAAGGGGGCTGTTGGTGGTGCTGTCGGGGATATCGCCCGGGCTTTTTTTTTTTAATGTGTGTTTCTTCTCCTTTTGCTTTAACCCAGACGCCGAGTCGTTTTTTTTTCCCTGTCTGAAACCCATTTGTTGGGGGGAGGGGTTTGGCAAATTCCGGGTCGAAGCTGCACTGCTTCCTTCAGGCTACAGCCAACGTCCAGGCCGGCGGCCTTCATTTGGCCATGGGTCAAAAACCATAGCCCGTACCCCCAGTGAACATCCGATTCAATCCAACCACTAAAATAGGCTCTAAAATGGGTGGCGCTACCCCAAAACGGTACCAAAACGGTTTTGACAACCACAGCCATTTGGGTCACATTTGCAGCAAGACCCCGTGGCCAACTGAGGGTGTTCTTGGAGCCACCAAGGCAAAGGAGAACCCACAGAAAACTCACCGTTTGTGGGGTCCCCCCCAAAAACCGCACGGCATGGCTGATAGGGTTTCCACGCGCCATAGTACATGTGGACTAATGGTGCGCCACAAAAACTCCATCCCCTATGCTTTTGACCCCGAAAACAACACCATCTATGGTTTTGACCCCGAACAAAGTACCATTCCTCATGGTCTTGATCCCTATAAACCCTATAAACCACACCTGTCGCTCGGCTAAGGACATGTCTTCGGTTCTTCCGTTGACGCCGCAGGACGCCGAAGACAGCGGGTAGGTCAGCAGTCAGTCCCCCGCTCAAGTGTCAAAGGGAGCGAAAAGGTGTGGTTTCAGTTGGGGACCGCCGCAGCTTTCCCGTGGGCGAGTTGTGGGCATGCTGGGCTCCTTAAAAGGTACACTTTGCCCGAAACATTGCTCTTTTCAGCAAAATAAAGGGACATCACCATTTACAAGGCAATGTTCAGGTGTATAATGTAAGGATCCCTGTGTAGACCCTCGACTTGCATGCCAGATGTGGTTTCCGTGGGATCGACCTTTAAATAGCTGGCAGATCCAGGCAGATTTGCAGTGGTTGGGTCGAGTGTGGCAAGGGGCAAGCGATATTGCAGCAAGCCCTATGGGGTAACCAAGGGCAAGCATTCCAAGGCGTAAAAGGGTATATGCCATATGGTTTTGGAGTTATTTTTTGTTGTAGATGGCGCCAAACTTCTGGTTTCCTGGTGTACTTTTGTGGTTGGCACCGGGTGCGCGAAACGCCCATTGTTTGTAGGAGGAAACAAATCGGATCCGTGTGAAGTGAGTGGATTTCCCAGGAGGAGCAGATCATCGAAGGCCAATGCCTTCGGTGTTCGACTTCGGAAGCTTCGACGGCTGAGCTGGGGTAAGCCTTCATGGTTTGTGATTGTGGTTGAGTGGTTGAAATCCAACCATTGACAATTTTTGCTCCCCTTCCAACGTCAACCAAGCAATGGGTTGGAGTGGTGGTTTGGGGGGGTTGTACCGCTGCTTTGTCTTGAAGGGTACGTAAATGGGAAGCCGGCCCCGTTTCAGCACCAAACCACCAGCAATCCAAACCAAGCAAGCTGATTTCCGCGCTTTTCAGGTTGGACACCAAAAGGAAAATCAGACATGTTGGGTCCAAGCTGCCCCGATTTTGACGATCCCCATCGACAACCGGAAGGCTTTCTAGTTTCCCCCGATACCTGGTCCTGGGGAAGTGCTTGGCGCTTGCCACTGTATCTGAGCCAGCCTTCGGTATCGCTGGGCGTTTCCATAGAAAAAAAGCCCTGGCTCTTGTCATGGATTGCCTGGAGCTGGAGATTGGGGCTGGAAGCGATCGATATCTGGGGCACCCGGGGATCCGGGGATCCGGGGATCCGGCTTCGCCGACTTGGCCGCCAACTCCAAGCTCAACCGGTCGCAGTGCCTTGGTTTCCCAAGGGTTCCCTTCGAAGCCAGGTGGTTTGCTGAACCAGGTGGTGTGCTGAAGAAAGGGCAACGCCAAGGATGTGTAGTACTCCCGCCGAACCATAAGACTGCTGAAAGAGCAGCACCATCGAACCCACAAGTTGAACCTTTTAGCGGGGGATCAGAAAACCGGCAGCCCAGTTCCGGTGCAACCGAGCCGCGAAAGGCCCGAGCCGGGCAGCCGATCGCCAGGTGACGAGGACTTCAAGGCGCACTTTCCAGACGCTCGCCGGGAGGGGGGGAGGACTCCTGGAACTCAGGCGAAGTGCCGGGGGCCACTTTTATAGTTTTCTGCCCGAATGCGTGGCGATGGCTTTTTGTTGATCCTTATGAATTTCTTGGGTTTGCGCAAAGTGATGTGCATTCGGGTTCGTGGGCTCTGTCTTATTTTTGTTGCTTCTTTCTTCTTTTTTGTCAAAGTCAACTGGGGCAGGTTCCTTTCAACCGATTTAGTTGGCAGGTGACGTTGGTGGTAGAGTAACGAGGCCTTTCTTCTTTTTTTTTTTTGGGGGGGGGGGAATGGGTGGGTGCTCATCCCTCTGTTCTGGGTGCCTCTTTCGGGCTGGCGAAAAGACGAAGACCAAAAGGAAGGCCATGACCATTTGCAGTCTGCCCAGAAGGAAGCGCCCTTCATCACGGCCCCTTTTCAGATTGGGGATCCGCTTTTCGAGCTGGAATACCGGATTCCAGTTTGCGTTCAGATGTTATGATGAAGCGCATTATACAAGGAACTCCTAGCACAAGTGCACCAAAGAAGACACAACACGC